>BSSO01000625.1:0-30636 GCA_030267885.1 Mesembryanthemum crystallinum
ATGGGTGATGAATTACGAAAAGTGATGAATATACATTTTACGGGTGATGAATCTACATAATCCTAAAAAAGTGATGAATATGCATGTTATAAATGATGAATATTTATGCTACAAGTGATGAATATGCACATTGTGAGTGATGAATTTAGTAGTTCGCATGGTTCGCATATAAGTTTAGTTCGCACTAGAACTTGTTGTATGTATGTAATATATCTTGTGTAATATATCTTGTTATATAATAATATAATACTAAAATATTCAATTATTAAAATAACTTATTAATATTATTTTATCCTAACGATTTTTATTTTCAAAATAAGCTTTATTTTGTTAATCTTATATGCTTTATTGTAAATGGTAGTTAAATGGTCATGTCAATATCTAAATTCCTTTATGATGCATTTGTGTTGAGTATTAGTATGTTAATTATAACAATTAGTTTAATTTGAAGAGGTAGAAGAAAAGATGCATTTTTAATAAGTATGAAAACCATTGCCATGTGGACCAATAATGTTAGGACACACTAATTAATTTCGCCACGTCATGCACCAGTTGGCTTTTGATGACCTCATGTTTGATGTTGAGCTCTAAGAGTACGACTGTCCATCTTGATATTCTTCCGTTGAGAACAAGTTTCTCAGATAGATATTTTAGTGGGTTTAATCGCGATTTGAGATGGATCGTGCTTTGAAGCAAGTAATGCCTCAATTTCTTTGTTGCACCCATTAAGGCGAGATACATTTTCTTTATCGTCAAGTATCGTGTCTCGTAATCCAGAAACTTCTTACTTAAGTGAGAGATAGCTTTCTCTTCACCCTCTAGGATTTGGGCTAGCATGACCCCCATTGATGAATCTGTATCATGAGGTAAAGGATGAGCGGTTCTCCTGGCTTTGGAGGAACCAATATGGGTGGATTTGCCAAGTACTATTTGATCTTCTCGAAGGCCTCTTGACATTCATCATCCCACTCTGTCTTGACATGTTTCTTGAGCTTATTGAAAATTAGCTCACATGTGATAGCCATCTTTGAGATGAAGCATTAATCAATTGCAGCCTCCCCAAGAATCCTTTGATCTCAGTCTCATTCGTGGGAGGTGACGTGTCAACGGTTGCTTTGATCTTGGATGGACTGACCTCATTTCCTTTAAAGCTGACAATCAAGCTTAAGACCTTGCCAGCTATGATGCCAAAGGCACACTTTTGAGGATTGAGTTTTATGAGGTATTTGCAGAGCCTAGTGAAGAATTTCCTTAGGTTGGGTATGTGCCCATATCTTGTCACGGAGGAGACAATCATATCATTGACATAGATCTCTACATCCTTATGGATCATGTCATGAAGGATCATTGTGGCCGTTCTTTGATAGGTTGCTCCGGCATTCTTAAGACTAACAACATCTTGTCATGACAAAAACGTCCCCAGTGGTTGATGAAGGCTGTCTTGAGTTTATCCGCCCTTGCCATTTGGATCAGATTGTACCCGAAGTATCCATCCATACATGAATAGAGAGCTTTTCTGGTCGTGTTGTCTACTAGGATGTGAATGTGAGGCAACGGGAAGTCATCTTTCGGCTTGCCTTGTTCAAATCTCGGAAATCGACACATACCCTGACTTGGCCATCCTTCTTTGGCACCAGCACTCTATTGACGACCTAGTCGGTGTATTCCACCACTTCAATGAACCCGACGACCAGTTGTTTCTGAATCTCTTCCTTGATCTTAAGGGCCCATTTACTCTTCATTTGTTGGAGGATTTGCTTGACCGATTTGGAGTTGGGGAGAAGCGGTATTGCGTGTTCTGCATGGACCTATTGATGCTTGGCATGTCTTTGTAAGACCAAGCGCACACATCCTGGAATTCTGTTAAAAGATAAATGAAGTCTTTGCGCTCTTTTGGTGATAAGGATAAGCTGATTCGCACTTGGCGGCTCTTAGTGCTTTGAATATATTATTACGTAACTCTATTTCATTGTTACCTTGTTAGCAACTAAAGAGTCCAAGGGGTAATTAAAAGAGGCGTTCATTTTATTGATTAAAGGAAAATATACATTGGAAGAAGAAGTAACAGACTCAAAAGGGATAGAAGGGGAAATGCTAGACTCTTTGGGAAAAACAAATTTAGACTTAGACCCAAACTCAAACTCGAGGAATCAAATCCTTGGCCACTGCAGATCTTGATCTTGAGCTGGCGTCCATTTGATGAAGTCCACTTAGCAGTTTAGCTCCATGTGCGAACAATCTCATTGACCAGGGAGATGAGCTTAGTTGGATCAAATCCTTCATCAAGTAGGGCCAAGTTGAGAGAGAGAGGCATGCAGCTTGATGTAGGTCATGGCGTTCCTAGCCAAAGAGTAAGTCGAAAGAGTTATTGTTGAGATTGACTATCCAATCCTTGACTATCTTGGGCTTTAGTGGGAGGTATAATGCCTCTTCTGTTGGTGTAACAGTCAGAATGACCTCAGGTCCTGGTACCCTTTCCCTAATTGAGACTAAGTAATAAGGCCCGGCGAATCCGCAATGTGGTGAAGTGTCACCTTCTTTGAGAAATTGTCCATTGAGGGTGAGCGCATAGAGCGGCATAGGCTTGACATAGTTTATGTCTTTCTCATTCATCTTCTTTCATGACCTCGCTTTTGATGTACGCTTGCATCTCGACTTTAGTCGAGTTGTAACCCAGGCCAAATAAGTCATTCTTCTTCTTAGTGTTCCATGAAGAAGTGTCCCTCGTGGGTGTTGTACCCAAGGACATTCCAGGAAAGTAGCCCTGTTTGCAGAGGATGGAATTTACCGTGAAGTTGGAGTAGGGATTGGTTGGATCCTGTTTGATGACCGAGATGGTCTCGAATCCCCAAAAGTCGAGATCTTGCTCATTATGCTCAATCTTAAGGATGGGAGCCTTGTCTATATTCACTGATAAATGTGTCGGCTAAGACCTCAACTAAGGCGTCTCCTACCATCATCATGACCTTTTTGGTGAAGTGTTGACGCAATGGCGTGTAAGCTGCTAAGCCATGGGCGCCCAAGTAGCAAGCCGAATAAAGCCAATATGTCGATCGCAACAAAATGTGTCATCTTCTCGATTGGGCTGATATTGACATTCATCGTGAAGGTACCAATCACCTCTATCACCTCTATCTTGCTGTTAATGAAACCTCTCACTCCTTGCGTGGTATGGACAAGCTCTTTCTTGTCTATACCAAGATGGGTTATGGTTCTGAGTGGGCATACATTTACAGTGGAACCGTTGTCCACTAAAGTCGTAGGGACCTGCTTCTGTTTGCATACTATGGTAAGATAGAGTGCCTTGTTATGGTGAGATCCTTCTTGATGGAGGTCAGCATCTGAGAAGGTAATGGCTTTATTGATTTTTCCATTGACCAGAATATTTACAAGCTCTTTGAGTATGGCTTGAGGCGAAATCGTAGCATTGTTAAGAGCATCGAGAAGAGTCGTGTGGTGTGGGAATGAACTTGTGATGAGTTGCCAAATGGAAATGTCTGCCTTGGTCTTTTGGAGCTATTTCAAAAGTCTAAGACCATCATCATCCTTCTCTTGCGATTCTTTAGGTGGAACCGGTGAGGAATTATCTGCTGGAACCTAGAGTGGGTTCTTCTCTTGAGGGTTAGGGGTACCCTTCTCGACCTAGCGAGATGTTGGACGGGAGTCACCTCATCATCTGATAGCTCATACCATTCTTTTTCTCTTTTGACATGATTAACGGGAACATACCATTCTTCCTCGTCATCATCACTATCCCAAATTTTGGCTATGAAGTCATTGAAGAAGTCGATTGTACTTGGCTGTTTAAGGTATTCCGGTCGCAGTTTTTACTTGGCTGGAAAATGGATTGTACGGCTATAGGGTGGCACTGCTTCTATTGTGCCACTGTTCTAGGCTCCTAACATTTAATTCCATCACTGGTTAGGTGCTTTATGTCCTTGGTCAAGTCCTTTTTTCATCTCTTTGTGAGCCCTTTTGCCTGCTATTTAAGAAGGTTGATGGTTTTTTTTACCGTGCGCACTTCTCAGTCACATGTTCTTTGCTTTATTTCATTTATTGCAATCCAAGAAATGACCTTTTAGTTGCTATGTTCTCATTAAATTTCAAGAATGTTGTTGTTGAAGGTGCTCCTTCATTGAGAATGCCTTTGGCATCCTTTGGTGGCTGTGATCACATTGAAGTCTTTTAGTCTTCTCCTCCTGCGGATGCTCAACATGCTCCTCATAATATGTACTAAGAGTTATGTTTGATTTTCTTACTGATCTGCCTCAAAATTTTACTCTAGATGATATTCCAAGTAGATTCTCAGTTGTATTATGAGTTATGTTTGATTGGTAAGTCTCTTGGAGAACCACTTGTTTATATTAAAGCAATCATTGCTTAAACTAAAGCTGATTGGAATTTTTTTAAAAGGTGATGTTGAGTATATGGATCTTGGTAATAATCGGATTATGTTTAGGTTTGCTAATTCTCAAGATAAGCAATGGGTTTGGAATGATTAACCTTGGCATGTGCATGGTTCACTTCTTGTTTTGCAACCCTAGAAGCCAAGGTTTAAGGCCTATGAGGAAAAAAATTATTAATGCTGATTTTTGGATTAGGATTCCCAAGTTTCCTTCAGAGTTGTTTAGTCTCCATTCTATTCTTGCTCTGCTGAAAATCAATAATCTAGGTACCTTCATCAAGTATGAGGATGTAGTTTAAAATTGAGAAAAACACAATAAGATTGTAGGCAAGGTGGGAATTAATTTACTGCTTTCTTGATTGCTTACTAAAAAAAACCATCAAAATACACCACTTATATACTACTAGCAAGTAATTGTTTAAGCATAAAAATACGAAAAAAAAACTCCATAACCCACATACTAAACTAGTGCCTAGTTTCACTAGCAACTAAACAAATTTCAGCATCTTATGACCCACTAGGTCAAAGCAGTAAACTAATGGTCCTAGAAAATAGCTAACTTAGTTTTGAATCATTCAATACTCCCCCTTGATTCAAAATCACATACACCCATCTGTAACTTGAAAAAGTGATGCTTTGCTTGAGGAAGTGATTTCGTGAAAATTTCAGCAGCTTGGTCACTTGTACCACAGAATGTTAGTTTTATCTTTCCATCAGCTACAAGCATTCGGATAAAGTGGTATTGTACGTCAATGAGCTTTGTCCGGTTATGGAAAGCAGCGTTCTTGGCCATTGCAGTGGAAGACCTATTATCACAAAACAACAACTCAGTAGCTTCCTCTTGTGAAAAGTGAAAATCAACAAGAAGCTTCCAAAGCCACAAAGCCTGTTGGGCTGCTAACCTTGCAGCTATGTACTCAGCTTCCAATGATAATGCCACTGTATTGTTTTCTTCAACTCCATGTGACAGCAGCTGAACCAAAGCTAAAAACAATACTTGAAGTGCTCCGTCGATCATCTGGACTTCCTTGCCAACCATTGTTAGTGAACCCAACTAATCTGAAGTTCGACAATGGAGTACCAAATACCAACTTCAATTGTGCCAGCAACATATTTAACGATTCTCTTTGCTCATCTTAGGTGTTGCTTGGTGGGATTGTGCAAAAACCTTGACACAACACTAAATGAAATATCAGGTCTAGTGTGTGTGAGGTAGTTCAAACATCCAACTAAACTTCTGAATAATGTTGGATCAGCTTTGTCCGTCCCATCTTCGAGATGCAATTTTTCATTGATGTTGGTGTGGCTGCAACTTCACATTTTTCCATGCCAAACTTCTTCACAAGGTCTGCTGCATACTTCTTAGACAAAGAAAAATCGCATCTTCCCTTTGTGTTACTTCCAGCCACAAAATGTATCTCAACAAAGCTAAATCAGTCATCTCAAATTTTCACATCATAGTCCTAGTATCATCAACCAAGGATTCCGACAATCCAAAGTAGATCATATCATTTGCATAAAGACAAACAACCAGAAAGTCATTACCTTGCTTCTTAAAATAAAGCGTAGGCTCATTTTCGCTTATGAAAAACCCGTTTCCCAGGAAATAGGAGTTAATCTTTCCATACCACGCACGTGGGGCCTGCTTCAGTCTATACAAAGCTGTTCTTAAGATGTACACTTTGTTTTCACGACCTTTAACAACAAATTCATCATCAGGTTGTGCAACATAAACTTCCTCCTTTAGATCACCTTTGAGGAATGCCGACTTCACATCAAATTGGAACACGGGTAATTGCAACTGAGCAGCCAAAGCTAAGAGGACTTTTACAGTTTCAAACAGAGCAACAGGGGAAAAAGTCTCCTCATAGTCTATACCTTGTTGTTGCGAATATCCCTTGGCGACAAGTTGAGCTTCATATTTTTGAACAACACCATCAGCATTGTACTTCATTAGAAATACCCACTTGAGCCCAACAATATTTTTGCCTTTTGGAGCATCAACTAACTCCAATGTTGAGTTCTTTTCCATGGCCTGTATCTCCTCGGACATAGCCTTCTGCCATTTGACTTGTTCCACAGCTTCCTCAAAAGAATTTGGGTCAGTGACTAACTCGTAAAATTCTTTGAGGGATCTGAACTTTCATGGTGGTGTCTCGCTGCTGGTGCTTGCACTACTGTCATTGCTTGTTGTATCTGTTTCCCAACTTGTTGCACAATTCATAGGGGTAGCTCGAGACGGGTCTTCAAAGTCAGCATCAACTTGACTGAATTTGCCTTCCTTTTGATAAGTCCAAACCCAATATACAGCTTCATTAAACTCTATATCCCTTCTTGTTATCATCTTGCCACTAGTAGGGTTATATAAACGATATGCTTTGGATTGGGGACTATAACCAACAAAAATACATTTTTGAGATTTTTCATCTAGTTTTGAGCGGAATTCAACCAAAGCATATTCTATACACCCTTTTTTAAGTGGCTTACCCGTGGCTTCTTACCCATCCAAGCTTCATATGGTGTTTGATTCATGACAACCATTGTGAGATATTAAAGAGATATAGTGTTGTTGCAACAGCTTCTCCCCACAACAGATTCGGAAGTCTCCTTGCCTATAGCATGCTCCGTGCCATTTCAACCATAGTTCTATTTTTCCGCTCCACTACACCATTTTGTTGGGTGTGTTTGGTGCAGTTAGTTCCCTATGAATTCCATGCTCATCACAGAAAGCATTAAATTCGTTAGAGCGAAATTCACCACCACGATTAGTCTTGAGCGCCTTAATACTTCGATTACTTTGCTTCTCTACTAGCACCTTAAACTTCTTAAAATTCTCTAAAAATTCTGATTTCAATTTTAAGAAGTATACCCAGCTCATTCGACTATAACGTCGGTGAAAAGCAGAAAATACCGACTACCACCAAGTGACTCAATTTTCATAGGGCCACATAAGTCTGCATGAACCAGTCCAAGACACTCTGCAGCATTATGTGATCAACCAACAGGAAATGGTTTCCTACTCTGCTTCCCATAAACAGAACATTCGTAGAACACAAGTTCGCTAATCTTAGGCAAACCAATTACCATTTCTTTTTGACTGATTCAAGCCATTCAAATACAAGTGGCCATAACGTAAATGCCACATATTAGTCACATTCTGGCCATTAGCTACTAAAGCTTGGCTCACAACTTGTGACATAAAACATCTTGTTTTGTGTCATGGAGACTCTAACTAAGCCATGACCATATTTTTAATCAATTAAATCACAAGTACTACCATCAAGCACAACTTTATATTCACTTTGTCAAAAGTTGTCCTACACTCAACAGATTATGGGCTAAGCTAGGCACAAACTGCACATTGTACAGAAGTTTAACATCACCTTATTATGTCTTGATAGCTATTGTACCTAAGCCGCCTACTTGCATTGGCTTTCCGATCCGTCTCCAAGTTACACTTCACCTTTTCGAGACCCATCAAGGTCTTTAAACAACGCGCTTACTCCTGACATGTGATTTGAGCACCCACTGTCCAGGAACCACACGTCCCTAGACGTATCAACAATGGAAGAATGATCCATAAATAGCCTACTCTCCACATCAGGTTTTTCTGTAAAATTAGTTTGCTTATGATTTTGCTGCTCCCTCTATTTAGACCAACAATCTTCCTCCTTGTGCCCATATTTTTTGCAATAGTGACACTCTCTTGAGAATTGACTACGTCCTTTGCCTCTCCCACGACTAGCACCACGACCTCGACCCCGATGGCCACCTCTACCTCTGCCTCTATATTTTTCTGTTGTACCCTTAAAGGAAGACTAATTCTTCAGCTAAAAAAGTTTTCTCCTCTGCTTTCTCATTGGATTTCCCAATTCTAGCTTCAAGGGCTATCAAAGAACTCATCAGTTTATAAAAAGTATATATTTACAAGTCCTTTGTCTCTTCAATTGCGGCAGCAACATGATCAGCATCCCTGGTTAAACTTCTTAACACCTTAGTCGCTATGGTCTCATTGCTAACAATTTCACCATAGGAATTCATTTGGCTAATAATCTCAGATACCCTAAACAAACAATTTTGCATAGACTTTTATCTTTCATGGCTAGTGTTTCAAAGTCACGACAAAGGGTCTGTAATTTTACAGTAATTACCTTCTTATCTTCAAAACATTATTTCTTGATAATCTCCCAAGCCTCATGTGAGGTGACGGCTGATGAAATTCGAGGAAATATGTCATCATCCAATGCTGATTGGATGAGAAACAAGGCTTTTGCATCCTTCTTGCGATTCTCCTGCAGCTGCTGGTCAAGTTCGGCCAGCTTCGGGTCTTCAAACCCATATTATACCAAGTTCCATAGCTCTTGTGATCTTGAACATTGTCTTGATCTTTGGACTCCAAAGATTATATTTTCCCCCCTTGAATACTGAATTAGTGGTTGGGATGAAAGATTGGTGCCATTGCTTGGCATGGCTTCTTCACAATTGTGTTTCACTCGGTGTTTGGTTTTCTCTCTCTCACTTTTACTTTCCTTTCCCCCACCGTTGGAGAAAAGGACATATCGCACCTGGTTTTTTTAGTTGCTCTAATACTATAATTTAGAAATGAGAAAAATACAATAAGATTGAAGGCAATGTGGGAATTAATATATTGCTTTCTTAAAAAAAACCATCAAAGTACACCACTTATATACTACTAGTGAATAACTATTTAAGCATAAAAATAGGAAGAACAAACTCCATAACCCACGTACTAAACTACTGCCTAGTTTCACTTGCAACTAAACAAATTTCAACATACATCCACTGATTCAAAGTAGTAAACTAATGCTCCTAGAAAATATCTAATTTAGTTTTCAATCATTCAACAGATTTCACTTCCCCCAAGAATGATCTTAAATTTGTAAGGATTTGTATTATTGCTAAGGTAGTTGGTACTATGAAGACTTTGGTTGTAGCTCCTAGATCAACTGGTACAGATTCTTACTTTATTTGGTATGAGAATTTCTCTAAAAGATGTGCCAGTTGTGGTGCTGGTAAGCATATTATTGAAAATTGTCCTATTATGGCTGTTGTTCATAATGTTGCCTAGGTGGTTATTGAAAAAAAAAAAAAAATCCTACCCATCAAGAGCTATTTGGAAAAACACTTTTTAAGACTATGGAGAAAGAAAAACATGCCCCTATGCTTGAGCAAGGTGAATGGGTGGATGCGACTTCTAAGTCTAAATCAAAATTTAATCCTGTACCCACTAAAAAAAATACTTTAAGAACTTCTCTCAAACTGGTGCAGGCCTGCTGGGTATTCGGGCAATTAGAGGGCCTATTTGGATTTTCAACTCTCGATGGACCATTTTCCGACGCGTCAGTGGTGCTGGTGGTTGATAGGGATTTTGAGGAAGAGGAATCCTAATTGGGAGGGAAAAGAAAGTGGTTTGATGGGGTTTTGGTGAATTGGGGTGCTGATGGAAGGATTTTGATGATGGTAGGTTGGTGTTGATTGTTGTCAGAGCCATTTTTGCTTGGTTGCTCTGTTTTCCATTTCCCCTATTTTTTTATCTCTCTCATCTTTCTTCTATTTCTCTGTGTGTGTTTTTATATGGAGATTGGTATGAGATGAAGATGAAAAGTGGGCTTGGGTGGGAGAGATGGGGCTCATTGCTTAGGTCGCTTGCTGGCAACAAAGCGTAAGTGATGGTCCGGTCAGGGGGTTGGAGTAAAGGGTGGNAATGAATTGCAATTGGGAATATGGGTTGGGGTTGAGAAATAAACGGGTAATTTGGACCATTCACTATTTGGGTACATTAAAATATGAAATTGCTAATGGTAATACCTTGGTGTTAGCAAAAAATGTATATTAATACCATTAGTTGAATGTTTAGGGGTACCCCATGCACACTTTAAAAAGAATGGGTACCACGTGCATTACGTTAAAGTTCAGGGGCACCCCAGGAAATTTTCGTTCTTTTGATTTTATGCATTCCAATAGTTCTATTCAAAGATACCCAGCTAGAGGTACCACCCACTGAGCTTTGTTGTGGTTCGGCCTAATATGAAGCTTCAAATAGGAGAGCACGTGGTGATGCAATTGTGGATTCAGCCTCCTCTACGGAGAGGGATAGAAACCGAGCAACTGTCAATTAGCCTAATGATTTTAATTTTAAAGGTTTTTTAAGTAATGTGGCCTTTTGGAATGTGAGGGGAATTGGTAAGAAAATTATGGGAGAAAAAGTTAAAAACTTTTTTATAAAGCTCATAGTGTTAACTTAGTAGCTTTAGCCGAACCTAAAGCACAATTCCTCCCCCCCTTTACATTCAGCACATGCCTTTTGGCTTTTATAGTCTTGAATATGTTCCTTGTATTGGCTTGTCAGGATGCATTTGGCTTTTTTTGTTTTTTTGGGAAAAGTTTAACTTTGAATGTCAAAATTATGTTTAAAGGAGGTCGTTTTATTCATATGCTTGTCTCTGATATTTCCCAGTCTTCTTTTCAAGTAAATTTTGTGTTTGTTTATGCTCCTACCCAATATCTTTTGAAACAATTCTTAGATCAGCTTCTCCTTTATTGTAACCCTTAATCTCAACCTTTTGTTCTTATAGGTGATTAAATGAGATTGCTTGCGTGAATGACAAATTTGGTGGTGTAGCCCTTGTTTCAAGCAGATTTGAAAAAATCTCAAAGTTATGTTTAATACAAATCTTGTTAATATCCCTTTTTAAGCATTGCCATTTACTTGTCGCAAGAAAAAATCTGACCCTAATAATGTTTGGGAAAGATTAGACCATGTTATTATCTCTCCTTCGTTGCTTACTATTTGTCCTAATATTTCAGTCTTTCACTTTGGGTGTAGTTCTTCTAATCATTGTCCAATTATTCTCTGCACTATTTTAGCAATCTCTTTTACCCCTTCTCCTTTAAAATTTGAATCAACTTGGATTAATCACAAAGATTATGAAAAACTAGTTCGTATTGCTTGGGCTACTAGAGTTGAGGCTCTTCTATGTTTCAATTGTGAACAAAAGTAAAACCTTAAACTAAGATCTAAGAGTTGGTCTAAAGCTTAAATTTGGTAATATAATTAGGCAGTTTCGTGAAGTCGAATCATCTTTAATTTCGACGCAAAAAGATCTCATTAATGATCCTCATAATTCGTCCCTAATATCTCGCTAAGGCAGGTTGGCTAGTAAAAAAGCTTGTCTTATCTTATTGGTTTTAATAAAACCTATTGAATTCAGCATTCTAGAGCCAATAATCTTTGCAAGGCGATAAAAATACGTCATATTTCAAACTAAAGCAACTATTAGAAAAAATAGAAAGAAAATAACTTCTTTTGAGAGTTCGGATGGGATCTCTCATTCTGACCCTATAACTATTACGAATGAAAATTCCAAAGAAATTAAGTTGATGTTCTTTAAAGATAACTCTTGCTTTGTAACTGCTAATTCGGATTTTCAAGATATTCAGCAAGAATTCTGTCTTGAACATAATTCCTTTTTAGTTAGGTATGTGTCAGATGATGAAATAAAAGAAGCTACTTTTGCTTTAGCCTTAATAAATCGTAGGGTCATGATGGATTCTCGGGTCAGTTTTTCCAAGCTTATTGGCACATTGTTGGACTCTCGATCTGTAGAACGGTTAAGGGATTTTTCTTTTCTGGGAAAATCCTTAAAGAGATTAATCAAACTTTTCTGGCCCTGATACCCAAAATTGAAAATCCAATGTCCGCAAACCACTTGAGACCTATTAGTCTATGCTCTATTATCTATAAGTTTATTCCCAAGATTAAGCTAATTCATCCTCTTAATGGAGCCTTTGTCTAGGATAGGTGTATTCAAGATAATATCTTGATTGTGCATGGAATCTATCATTCATTCAAATCAAAACAGGCTAAAGCGGCTGGATTGCTGTTAAGTTAGATATGGAGAAAGCTTATGATCGGCTTGACTAGCCGTTTGTGGTTGAGGTTTTAAGGAATGTTAATAACTTTGCGAGTTCGACTTTTGGCTACCCGTGGTATCCTTTGTGAAGAGCCCGTATCCCCATACCTCTTTGTTGCATGTGCGAAAGTCCTTGCTAGATGCCTTCAAAGGGAAAGTGATAAATCTTTAAAAAGAGTGGTGGTATTATACTATGACATAGAGCAGAAAAAATCCATTTCTTAACTTTTGCGGATGACAATATGATTTCTGCCAAAAGTACGAATCAAAGTTGCCACACTATTAAGTCTATTCTAGATGAGTATTGCCGTATGTTGGACCAAAAAATTAATTTTCGTAAATAGCATTTCAATGTACTAAGAATTAGATATATAGAAGAACGATAGAAACTTTCAAGGGAATCCTTCTTATGAGTAATTCAACCTATCTAGACAAATATTTAGAGTGCCCTCTAATTTCTAGTCGTGTTGACTCAATGACTTTCTTAGATGTTTTAGTCAGAACCTCCCTTCATCTAGCGAAATGGAAATCTAACTCTTTATCTCAATTGGGTAAGGCTACTCTTATCCAAGCAAATTTATCAGCTACTTTTATTTATACAATGCAAAGTTTCACTCCCCGCTCAGCTAACCTTGCAAAGTTATATTAGATTAGTTGCAATAAAATTCGGATAGCAAAGCTCCTAATTTAATTGGTTGGGATAAAATTTGTCAACCTAAAAGATTTGGTGGATTAGGTCTCCATAAGGCTGATGCTATTAATATAGCAATGCGAATGAAACTTATTTGGAGAATTCTTTCCGAGCTACACAACCTCTGGGTTAAACTTATTTCGTGTAAGTACTTGAAGGACAAGGATATCTTTGCTTATTCTAGAGGGAAGAAAGTTTCATGGCAATGGTCTCATTTGTTAGATAATAGGGAAACTTTCCAGAAAGGTATTCGCTGGCAAGTTGGTAATGGCTTAAGTATCAACTTTGTGAAGGACAATTGGGTATGTCACTATCCTCTCTTTGATAAATATTTTCAGTCTTCTTCTAATGATCCTCTTTTTGATGAGAACACTCCGATTAATATGTTTATGACTTATGATAGAAATTGAGATTCCAAATTGCTTTCTCGTGTACTCCCTCCTGCTATGGTCAGTTGTATTTTGGGTATTGCTATTCCTTATAATGGTAGCCAGATAAGCATTATTGGGGCTTTTCCAACTCTAGAAATGTTACTTTCAAGTCACCTGTGTCGCCAACCAAAGGTCTTGAACATTGCTTCAAAGAAAAATGTGCTTTCAGTTGGATTTAGAACCTCTGTTTACCTAATAAGATCAAAATTTTCCTTTGGAAGCTATATCTTATTGGTCTTCCTACAAAGCAAAGACTGCATCAAAGTCACGTCTTTTGTTCCTTTAGAATGTGTGTTTTGCCATTTTCACTGAAAAGATAAATTTCATATGTTTTTTCACTACCCCTATTTTCTTCAGCTGTGGGCTAAAACTTAATAATTGCTTGATACGACATTATGTATTGATATTTCTTGTAATGTATCTTTTGTTGAATTTTTAAATTTGTTGTCCAAGAGAATGAAAGAGTGGGATTTCATCTTACTCATCATTAGATGGTGGATGTTTTGGTTTGCTCGTAATAAAGTTCAATTTGAAGATCTGAGTACGAGTCCAAAAGCAAATAGCACATTATGTTAAAAACAGATTCATAGAGTGGAAATCAATTGTCGATTTGGATAAAATCGTGGATGAAGGATTTTTGCCCAAGAAACATATTCCTAAGCAACCTCGGTCTAATATCAAATGGAATGCTCTGAGGTATAGTTATGTTAAGACACATTTTGATGGTTCTAAACTGACTAATAGGAAAGCTGCTACATGTTTTTGTATTAGGAACTCTAGTGGTGATATTAAACTGTTAGGAGCACGTCCGTGTCGTACTTCATCAATTCTTATGGTGGAAGCTATTAGGTTAAGAGAAGCTATCCGGGCTGCTAGAAATCTTGGTTTTCAGAATATTACCATCGAAGGTGATAATCTTGCTATTACCAAAACCGAGCGGAGTGGCACATCCCTTGGGAGATTAAGAATATCATTGTCGATACTCGACCTGATCTTCCTTGATAATGTCGAGATTCTACACTGCTTTAGAGAAGCTAATTCCGTTGCAAACTTTAAGGTAGATTGGGACATCATATTTTCCAATTTTTAGTGTGGTTGGATTCTTTTGATGAGACCCTTACCAAATTGTTGGTAAAGGACTTCTCAAGGTGATCTCTTTAAGGGATTATCCTGACTATTTTGTTTCTTCAAAAAAGAGAAAATGAGAGAATGATTAAGAAAATGAAAAGAAGCGATTAGATAATAAAACCGTGTTTAATTGCCCTCAGGATAGCTACCTCGAATCGAAACCTCCTTGATCGTTCTTCCTCAAGCTAGAGATCCCAAGATAATGATGATATGATGCTTGATTAAAGGTGTTTTGAATACTGGTGTTTAGAATTTGAGTTAATGAATTGTGTTTAGGGTTAGGGTGGTGCTTTCTGGTGCTTTTTGTGGTGATTGTGTGTTTAAGTGGTGGTTTTGATGGTCGAGATGGTGGTGGAGATGCGGATCACTAATATCTTATCCTATCTCTCTAAGAATTCTCTCAATAATTTAGCACAATCACTCTACTGATTGGCCTCCCCTCTTGAATGAATGAGATGAATTAAGAGTACTTATGGAGTATAAGTTTTCGTCATTAAGGATTGCACAACATCAAACTCCTGGACACACGTCAGCTAGGTGCCCAGGTGTGTGCGCCTGTGCGTTGAGGCTCCGCGCCTAGGCGCACACGTGGTTTGGTGAGGAGGCTCTGCATGCGACCGTTTAGCTCCGTGGTCTAGCACGGACCCTCTGTGATTGACCTGGCAGTTGAGGCGCTAGCCGGGCAAGGTCTGCTATAGTGCGCTATGAGAGTGTGTTGTGCTCTTTTAGGCGCCTGCCCGTACTTTGCAAATGGGGGTGGTTTAGAGTTGGAAATGGGCTAGACTCGTGGATTGCGGGCCTGGTCATGGACCTGTTGGTCCTTTTTAGGCTTGGTTTTGGGCCGAAACCTACAAATGCTTGGGCCCCGTTTGGTGTTTTGGAAAGCTTATGAGGTGAGCTATCTTGCCAAAATGAGAGTTATGGGTTTCATCAACTTAGGATATATCATGATCTTGGAGATTTGTCCTCTCTAGTTCATCCTTGGGCGGGGCGAGGACTAATATGACACCTGTGGGGTATCTGCAGTATTATTTTATTTAATATCCGTAAATTAGGAAATCACACAGTAGCATCAACATTTTAGGTAACATCAATAACCACAAGGATTCATAAACGTCCTTACAAAGTAATAAAATGAAATGATCCCTATATCAGTGAAATTACGTAACTTCCGACATTGTAGGTAACATCGGTAAGACGATAACCATATAGAGTCACCCTACTTTCCTTTCTTTTTTCTGTAAACGAGTAAACTGCATTAACCAAAGATAACCAAGCAAATACCCTACACTATAACAGCAAAGAGATAAGGTTTCCCTAATGCCTCTTTGGCTTAAATATGTACTAAGAAACCAAATTAGAACAAAGTCAGAATTAAGATCTATTTTTTGATGTCGTTTGATGACTGAATAAAGACAAGTTTATACTTTGGAGGGCAATCCTGGTATCTAAAGTCGCTGGAGGGCAGGAACACCATTTTTTATAGTCCAGAGATATTTCATAGCAACTAAGGCCCTGTTTGGGGTGGTTTCCATTTGCCAGTTTTCAGTTTCTTTGAAAACTCAAAACCAGTTTTTGGAAACCACTTTTTTTTCGTTTCCAATTTTCTATTGTCAGTTTTCAAAATTAACCAGGGAACTGTAAGCACAAAAAAATTCGAGTTTAAATTAAATTTCATAAGAGTTTAAAAATTTTCAAAACCAAAAACTGGCAACTGGCAACTAGCAACCACCCCGAACAGGGCCTAAGAAAGCAAAAATCACACTCATTTGAAACTTGTTTCCTGTATACCTCCTTTTTACCTATTCCTAGGTTATTAAAATGTACAAGGATGTTCAACCATTCTTTCAACAAACAGAAACATAATGTTTATACAAGTCACCTTATATTCAAGTATAAGTCATTTCAAAGTAAAACAAGAAATATTTCCAAATTAGTAAATATAAGTAGATACTCTCAATCAATACATACGATGGAAAATAGCTAATATGAAAACCACAACTATGTTTAACTACAACATTGGATTCTTATAGCCAACAAAGAGACATTTCTCAATACATCATCCCTTTGTCTCCGGTGATACCCAAACTTCAAAACAAATATAAATTAACTAAACAAAAATTCATGAAGTGGATTTTGTTTTCCAGCAAACACAAGATAGGTAGAAATCTCTATTGAAGAGAATCCAAATATGATTAACGGCCCCACAAAGCTTACTAGTTATCGAAGTATACTAGAGGATGCTTCTAGCAATCATCGCCATTCGTAAGAGGAGAGAGAAGAGGTCAATTGCTGGTTTGTTACTCTTGTATTTTTGAGTGGTAGATGAAGCAAGGTGGAGAAGAAGAGCGAGCGAGGAGAGAGAAGTAGTACGACTCTATAGATGCTGCATAACTTATTTTTATTGCAAAAATGCCATCATGCTTTCACTAGAATTGAGTAACTTAAGCAATGCGCAGTGAAAATGCAGGTGAATTTTAGGCCATTTGATCTGGTTAACCTAAGGGTTTACATCATTTCCCATTTATCATCTAATAAGCTTCATCATTTGAATCTATTCATATATACAATAATTTTCTTTTGTAGTTTACTTATTTGATAGTTGCAAAAAATATTGTTTGTATAGACAATTAACATCAATACATCACTTAGATATAAGTCAATTTGTGAATCTTGTGAGAAGAGAGGCTTAGATGAGAAATGAGAAATAATCTTGGGCCTCCACTGAATATGATCTAATGGTATACTCCTTTAGATTTCATGAAAATTTTTGTAGTGCACCTGGGCAAAAAAGAAAAAACCAACAATCATGGTCCATGACTAACATTAAATAACCAATAATATAATCTACTACATGGTACCATAACACAAACCATGAAGTAACGACTAGACAATATACATGAACATCAAAAACATACGATGAAAATGCAAGTAATAAGCAATAACATTGGCCCTACAATGGTCAAAGAATGACAAATGAGCATGAATTTCTTCAAGCATCCTGTTTATGAATAGTCGAGCCAGGAAGCCCAGGCGCATAAGGCAAGGGCGAACCAGGAAACCCAGGAGGGAAAGGGAAGGGCGGGCCAGGAAACCCTGGAGGAAAAGGAAATGGTGGGTCGCCGGGTTGACCATAACCACACATTCCAAACACACACATTCTCCCAGGAGCACATCGATTCGAACAACGACCACAATGAAAAGGATTAACATTAACGTTAATGCATACTCCTTGACAACATTTCCATGTAAAGGGACACCTAATGCCACAAAATGCGCAGTTCATAGGGTCAGTCGTGACATCTACACAACGATTGTTACAACATGCCCTCTGGGGTATCATCCCTCCGGCGTTACAGATCCACGGCCTATTAGCGCACCCACGTGCTTGTGCACGTGGGTTCGCGATCCTCTTGAGCCAGGGCGACGAGCAATTTGAGTTGTTAGTGATGTTTAATTGAACCTCATGTTGGTGTTTAGTATTGCCTTCAACTACTAGAAATAATAATGACAACGATAATGATAATGATAACAAGAGTTGCATGGCACAGGATACACAACTCATATTGTTGTTGATTATCATTAGCTTACTAAGGACGACATTGTAATGACTTATATAGGGAGGTTTAGAGAAACCAAAGCTAGGGAGCTCATGTTTTTCTTACAAGGATTAGTACTTTTGGTTCTCGTGGATGGAGTGAGCTGGGAACATTAGTTTAGTGAATAACTAATGTGACGTGATCGAATCGAGAATGTCACTTTGTAGATCATTTGATGAAAATATAAAGTGTAACAGATTTATTAAGAAGCTCTTTTCTTGTTTAGTTAGCACAATTTTTTTAAGGTGGCAAGGTTGTTTGGTTGGTGTTGGTAAGTTAATGTAGCATAATAAATATGTCCGCCAGCACTTTGCCACAATTTTTGATAGTAAAAATAAAACATTCAATACTTTTGTTCAATAAAATTTTTGATAATATTCCTTCCATTTCTTCGTGTTTGTCGTACTTTCCTTTTTAGGGTGATTCATATTGAGTAATCGTTGCTGGGAAATTTCATATGACTTCCATGTGTACAAATGTGGTGAATTGATACTTATCATCTATGGATAAAGATTGTGTTAAATTATAAGGTGCTCTATGGTTAAAAGATAGGTGTACCCAATGCAATTTACTCAAGAGATTAAGCCTAAGCTTCTTTTCTTGTTGTCGTTGCTCAACCCATCATAAAGGTAATTACACCTTTAATTTATACTTCCATGTGCACCCTATAACCATTGGATTTGTTTCACATCCATTATATAAATAAGAAAGAAAATAATGACCATCATATACCCTAAATGAAGAATTTGATTGTGGGTTAGTGAAAATTTTAGTACATAACAAATTAAAAATAAGATAATGGTCCACCATTTACCCCAAATGAAGAGTTATATTGCAGGTTAGTGAAAATCTCGCCATATACTCTCAAACAATTAAAAAAGAAAAAAAAAATAGTCCATCATTTACCCCAAATGAAGAGCTCCATTTGTAGGTTACCATATACTCTCAAAAAAAAAGGTTTCATTTGCCATATATGGTTGTTCTGTTTTGACTTTATTCCTCTTTTTTTCTTAATAATATTCCATCCATTCCACTAAAATCTTTATGTATTCCATTTCACTCCGTTACATTAAAATATTTATATTTCCCTAAACGGGAAAAATTTAAGCCTAAAATTAACCATCTACCCCTACTTTATGCATATCCATCCACCCCTTACATGTGAGTACAAAGGCATTTTGGGAAGTCAAAGATCAAAAAAAAAAAAAAAAAAAAAAAATTCTTAATCTACATGCTTGGTCAAAATATAAAGATTTGAGTGAAAGGGATGGATTTGGCATATATATCTTTCAATATATTCATTTTTGATATATCTTTTGTGTAAAGTTGTCATATATTTGAGTTGATGGAGGGTTAATATTTTATCAACATATGTATTTTGGGAAGTAATAAATTTAAATTGATTTATTTAAGAATTGAAATGATAGTAGTAGAGAAATTCCAAAATGATTGAAGGAGTTAATGTATTTTGGTGGGATCTAATGAGGGAGTAAGGATTAACTTTTTCTAAGCTCTTGTTAAAATCATTCTAAAATTATATATACAGATATTATTTGTGATTCTTGTTAATTGTATCTTAATTTTGTAGGATATGCAAAAGGTTGTATAATAAGTAAGGAGATTTAAATAATCTAATAGCTTTAAGTATTTTTATTGAGAGTTTAATGTAAAATATTTAGAAGGATAATTATTTACTATGCATAAAATGGTATGGTGGAAGGGGTTTCTATTAAAGTGACTTAAGCAATATTCCTAAAACTATTAATATGGAATTTAAGCTCACTAAATTAATATGTTCAATAAAAGAAAAATTCCTATGTGTCAATCTTAATAAAATCATATCTTTATTTGTTTTAGTAATAAATTTGCAAAAAATTGGTTTTAAGGTAAAACTCATTTTGGTCATGTTTTTGGATGGTACTCCATGAGGTTTGTTTTGGTTAGAGTTTTTCCTGATGGAAAGCCCTTGTTTCTTTATCTGATCAAGTCGACTAAGCCAATTATACAAAAGCATATTACAAAGATTTTCATTATAACGGTTACTCCAGTAACTCGACCTGATAAGAATATTCTTAGGGTTAAATATTATATTTTCCCTAATTATAGCCAAAACTTGTAACATTATTCTCCAAGGTATAATCAATTGTTTGAAATTAAATATGTAACAGATAAGAATATGCTATATCTTAATCTAATGTTAAATTTATTCATTTACTAGAGTTAGTAAATATATTTTTCTTATAATAGGAAAAGATCAGCTTGTTTCTTTTGTACTTCTCTTCGTTTTTGTTGGGTTATTGGTTTTTACGATAGCAAACAAGTGAGCTTAATTGTGCTAATGTGTTGCAAGTAGTTTGAGTGTTTGTTTGAAGGTTGATCGAGTTGTTGAATAGTGGAGCTTGGAGCTTATTGAAGATCAAGAGAGCAAGAAGTCTTTGATAGTTAAGCCTTTAATTTTGCATCTTTAGAATTCTTGTGAGTGCTTGTTATGCTTAAGATAGACAAGAATTATGTGCGATTGAGTATGGATCAAATGGTATGAGCTCACTTGCTTGCTAGTGGAACAGTTCCAGGTAAGCTGTTCCACTCGGCAACAGCAGTGAACGAGATTGCGTAACATAATATATGTGATTATTCTCGATTACTTTATGTAATCTTCTGGAGAACAATCAGATATATTAATGAGAGTAATTATATGAGATTTATTTGGTCAATAGATTTTGGGAAATATTATCTAGCCTTGGGCTCCAAGAATTTCCCTTAAATAAGGACTTTCTTAAACTCTAAAAGATAAAGATTCCCACATCTTTATGAGGTGGAAATTTATATCTTTAGGAAAGTTGTTATTGACTGAATTTTTGTAAGATTAATCTCATATAACATTTCCAATTAGTTGACATATTTTATGGCAAGATTTATTTTTAGAGCTCTAAGTTACATAAACGTGTTTTATGTATCTAGACACTAATTGGAAACATACTTGACAAGGAAACAATCTACTGCACATCTATAAATATAGGCAGTGCACTAGATCAGTTATATATGCACTTTAGAGAGAAACATTCGTCCATAACTTAAGTGCTCATAACCATTGTTCTGTTGATACGTTCCATCTCTAATCATTGAGTAATCTGAGTGCTGGAACTGGTTCATACTTGAGAACAATAATTTGAGTCTTCCTTGCATAATCTAGCACGTAGGATTACTTTATAATTCTTCTTTTTGGGAAACACAACTTATTCTTTTAGCTTTAGTTAGAGTTACTTGAAGGGGTGATACAAGTTGGGGTTAACTTGTATGGGTGTTAGGTCTTGATGAGTGAGATATAAGAGTGATTCTTGTAGTCAACATACTGCTTAATAAAATAAGTAGTATTGGCAAAATCCCTACAGGGTTGTGGTATTACTCGCGGTGGTTTTAGAGGTTCCCCACGCTAAATCTTGTGTTCATTGTTTACAGTCTGTTCGTTGTTTTCAATGGAATAGTTCCACCAGAACTGGTACACAGAGGGTTTAAGTTCGAAAAAGTTTCAAGAATCCGAATGACTCAATTCATCCCCCCTCTTGACTCCTTCCCGCGTACATCAGTTTTACTTTGAACGGCAATTTTACCTGAGAGAATAATATTTTTAAGAAACCATTTTCTTTCCACCTTACTTAGTAATCGTTCTCCACTCATAAACACTATAGGACACCATTGTACCTTTATGCTTATATAGAAGTAATTGACGTAAAACAAGTATGATAGTAATTGACAGTTTGAGTAAGTTGTTGGGTTCTCTAGAAGAGGTTCTAGAATTTGGCTTAGAGTAGTAAGTGCGTGGCTCGATCTAGAGGTAGATTAATCGAGATTGTAACTTTTACTTAATATGAGAAGTAGAAGTTCCAAATTGTTCGACCCATGATTTTTCACATTGTGAGTTACAAAGAGTTCTCCATGTAAATTAATTGTTCTTTATGATTCCACATTTTATTTAGTTGATTTACATTAAGTATTCAACATCATGTTAATTTAAGATAAAAGCAACTAGGATTAATCTTGAAAGTACACAATACTCCCCCATCTTGGTGCACTAACAATTGGTATCAGAGCCTCGTTTTCTCTGAGCAACAAGGCTAACACTTGAAGGGATTGTCAAACTCAAACACATCAAACAATATCTAATAAGGATAATCTGCTATGAGGCATCCATTCTTCAATGGTGAAAACTACACTGGATGGAAAAGTTGTATGGAAATCTTCATTATGTAAAATATTATCACATATAAGAAGTAGTAAAAATGGAGCTCTTAAAATTGTCGACACAGCATGTAAAGAGGTAGAAGAAAGATAAGGGGACTGAACTTGCTTTTCTTTTTTTGTTAAATAAAAAGGCGAAAAATGTTAAGGCAGTGAAACTTTTGTATTGTGCTATAGGAACATATGAGTTTAATAAAAAAAAATTGCATTTCGTAGTGTCAAAGAAATATGGGATGCTTTACAATTTGCTCAAACGAAGTAAAATTAGCTTAAATCGACTTACTAGTTCATGAATATTGAGTCTGTTGTAATGAAGGAAAAAGAGTCGATTAAAGATATATTTACTCGCTTTATTATTATTATTACAAACTAGTATGTTCTCCCATGCGAAGTAAAATTAGCTTAAATCGACTTACTAGTTCATGAATATGAGTCTTTTGTAATGAAGGAAAAAGAGTCGATTAAAGATATGTTTACTCGCTTTATTATTATTATTATTACAAACTAGTATATTCACCCATGCGATGCATGGGTTGAACTATGGTTGATAATTTCTTATATTTGTTTTATATTTATAACAATATGAATTATTTCCTTGCTGGATATATTATATTAATATGTCTAGTGGTGGACCGAGGGAGTTTTAGGCTCCGTTTGGTTTGACGGAAAACATTTTCCGGGGAATATGATTTTCAACTGAAAATATTTTCCAAGGGAAAATGAGATTTCGTATAGATTTTCCGTTGTTTGGTTTTTATTAAATACTTGTTCAATTTGAAAACAACACAAGAGCATATTGCCATTGCAGTGTGCGAGAAATAGGATTTAGGATCTATCATCGGTCCGCAACACCCCTAATAAAATCAAATCACTATTGATTTAACTCTGATGTGAGATTTTCATTAAATTTTGAAAATAGTCACCATCATCATCACAAATCTGGGAGAAAAAATCAAACTGCAAAGGTCGATGAATCTTGACAAGAAAAACCATCATCACTGTTTTAGGAAAGCAGAGCTGCAAATCAGTATTCAAATGAGGATGGTAGATGATCTAACTATTGCTGATCTAAAGAGAGAGAAAGAGGTTAGAGAAAGGATGATGAGGAGAGAGAATATCACAGGGGTTACCAGATGATTTGTTTTGATGGAGGAAGAGGAGAGAGAAAATGATATGGCACAAGGATGAAGGAGGGAGGAGAGAGAATATCAGAAGCGAGAGTAATCAAAATTCAAAAGCTGACTTGATGCTTACTAGTCTGCCACAACGACCACAAGTTAACACACGCATAGGGAAAAGTGACTTCCGCTCTTCAACTTTGGAAAACATTTTCCCCTATTCAAAGAAAACCATTTTCCCACAGAAAATTTATTTCCCCTCCTAAAGATACCAAACAACTGAAAATGAGAAAATGATTTTCCAATAAAATATTTTCCGTCTTAACAAACACAGCCTTAGTAGGTGTCAGGTCATCACTTGGATTGCCCCCACTTCTTTGTATGGTTAATTTAGGAAAACTAAAAACAAAAAATTTATTGTAAAATATCTCAAATTTTATGAAAGGGAACCTGCTTGAAAATGTTTCTGGATCTACCACTGAATTCATACCTTTAATTTTACAGGGTTTGTCATTTTATTAGGATATAATGTCTATTTATTTAACTAGTCAGTTATATAATGTCATCTAGTATCAATAATGCTTTAAAAGGTTTACAATACAAATGAACTAATTAGAAAATGAAATCCATTAACTAGGTCATGAATATCATAGTAATTTATGAAGTAACTACTAATAAATATTACATTATTGAAGATGGATATAAATATATAGAGGGAATTTACTGTACTTATTTCAACAGCTATTAAAGAGTTCAATTTTTTATTTCGTTATAATTTTTTACATTTGGATCCATCCAAATTAAATAAAATATTTATCCTCTAATTGTCAACCAATAATGGTGTAACACGTGGCGGCGTAGAATTCATTTTCTTCATTTCAATATAATGTAAGATGAGCTAAAGTCACTAGGTAGAGAATATAATGTGGACTCAAATTAATCCTAAGAAGCCTTTCACCTAATCAATGCATGCCATAAGTGACTGCGCTTCAAAAAGAGAAAGATCTTACAAAACTACCGTTAAAGAAACTAATTGGATAACCCATGACCCATGAATTATATGGAGCTCGACATGTTGACTAGCCATCCAAAAGTAAATGTAATGCTCTAAAAGTTAGGAATAAAGATAACAACTCAGATTGGGATGAAGATGATATTGCCTTCATTTCTAAAAGCTTTTAAAACTTTTTAATAAGAATAAATTTGAAAAAAGCTTCCAAAAAAACAAAGGCAACAATTCTATGTCTAAAAAAGCAACTACTAATGACATAAATTGTTTTAAATGTAGGAAATTCGGACATAGAATTGATGAATGTCCTCTTTGGAAATTGAGAAACGCAAAGCCAAGCAAATTAGTGTATAGGGAGAACTGAAGGAAACCTTTGCCGTTTAGGATTTGGAGCAAGTCGAAGGAGACATTGAGGATGATGATCAACCACAAAAATAAAGTAACTTAACTCTCATGTCTAGAGTTGAAACCGATGGGGAATAAAACTAACAAATATGAGGCAATGTTTTTTGAGCTATAATCTCAGTTTTAATTCAAATTCATGCGAATGATTGGTCAAGGTTGTTGAAGTTCTTATTGATGCTATGTGTAAAGTCTATAACTGTTTAGAGAAGAATTCCATGATTCTATTTGTTCTCATAAGAATTTAGAAAAAAATAGTCTTAAATTAAAGTTTGAAAATAAAGCCCTAAAAAATCATAAAGATTTACCGACTAAAAGGGCTAAACGCATGATTTCTTAAAGTCGAGACGAAAAATGGAATTGACTATCGTCAAATAAACGCAACCATCTATAACTAATTTAGGAAAATGTTCCCCTAAATGCAATCTATGCGTGACTCTCTACATGTTTTTAGGAAGGACAACGTAGAACTAATAAGCAGGCCAGCACAACATGAAAAAAGAACTGAACTTACATTTGAGAAGATTGTTCACTGGCTTAATGGTTGAAAGGTTTATGAATTATTCATGAAAAAAAGGAAAATCTAGTAAACCTATATTAAGATACAAAATGATCACTTTTAGGAAGAAGTCCAAGTATATGAACCTTCGTCAACATAATTGTGGTTTCATTGTGGCAGTACAAGTCATTACTCACAACAATGCTTGTCTAAGCGAAATTCATATGTTAGAATATAAATGGTATTAAACAAACGTGGGTTATAAAAGATGAATTACATCGTGTTACTAACCTTAAAGGACCCAAACAAGTTTGGGTTCCTAAAACCATGATTTAATTGAAATTTGCAGGCTAAAGGGAGGGGGAACAACCTCTGGTTTCTAGATAGCAATTGTTTACGTCATATGCCGAAAAATATCCATAGCTTCTTCACACATCACAGCCTTCAAGGGTGTACAAGTGGCATTTGGTTTCAACAATCATGGCCTAGTGATTGTTGCAAGTACGATTGGTAAGTCACTTGAACATTGTATAGATAACGTACTCTTGGTTAATGATTTGATAAGTAATTTACTTAGGATCCCAACTATGTGATAGGGGGAATTCTCTTTGAATGCATGTTTTATTATAAATGAAACTATCTTACATGGAAATTATTATAAATAATGTTAACAAAACTAATTTAAATCAACTATTCAAACCTAGTTTCACTTTTATGAGTGTATTGTTGGGGTCCAACCCCAATTATATTATTGTCAATTATTTAATTCAGCAAAGAAAATAAAAGAAAGAAAAAAATAGAAAATGCAAAAGAAAGAAGAGTGATGTTAATTGTAATTGGCATTGACTTGGTCCTAAATGGGCTATTATCTTTGTTTAGTTGTTTGAGTCCATATGGGCGCAATTTTGAGTAGCTACTATAAGCTTTCAGCGTGAAAAAAGTTTGGGATTCATTTTGAGGGTTTGGTCTTTAAAAGATACAGAACAGCAGAGGAAAAAGACATCGCATTAACAACAAACGCCGAAACACAAATATCTAAGCTCAAACAAAGCACGAGAGATTTGAGTGCTTTGTGAGGTAAAGTTTGTGGGTATTCGTCAAGGGTGTAGTTGCTTGGGTCTTGGTTCACACGTCAAGGAGAACGTGTGTGTTGGTATGTTGGTTCTGAGGAGAGGATGAACGGGTTTGACTACGACATGTATTTGGGTATATTTCTAGGGGTGATTAGGAGTAATACTGATCGGGTTAGTATCAATTTGTACTCATTCCTAAAAATTGGTTATTATATGTTGTTAATAGTTGTGGTTTTTTCAAAATGAATTTCTTAAAATAGTTTTGCTAGGCATTGTAATCGCTATTTTCATATTAGTGGATTAGCTGTCGGTTTGGCTGTGGTTTTTACCTAATTGGGATTTTCCACGTTAAATCTGGTGTTGGTTGTTTGTGTGTTTATTTCCACTGTTATTTGTTGTTGTAGGTTTGGTTGAATTGGATAACAATCCTAACATGTATTAGAGAATGTTCTAACTCTTTGGCGCAGTCTTCTAGGGCATGCTAGTTTAAGAGTCCTGAATAAACTTCGTACACAACTTGTTAATGTTTGCCTGATTGTAAACTTGATTTCGATGATATATGTGATGCTTATGCCAAAGGTAAGAAGTCAGATCCTCTTTCAAATCAAAAAACATGGTCAACACTTTCGTCTCCTTGCAACTCATGCATATTGATATGTGTGGTTGGTGTAGACACCAAATTTTGACTCCACATTTTTATTTTTCTAAATAAAGGGCTAAAATTCTTTTCTAGGGCCATACAGATTTTTACGATATTATTTTGACGATTTGTGGGTTAATTAGCTAATTTACAGAACATACAAAAATATATTTACCAACAACCACTAATTGTCAAAATGATATCTACTAACCCAACTCATATTCATTTCAAAACCCAAACCATTTTGTGGTCTAAAAGCCACCCAAAATAACAAAACAAGCGCATTAGTTACAAGCCCAATACTCAGACCCAAATAAAATAAAAGGGACAAAGAAAACAAAATCCACCTCCATATTCCATTTTGTCTTTTTCTCCTTAACATCTTCTCTCTCTCATAATCTTTTTGTCTTTTCCTCCTAACATTTCCTCCTTCTCGTCATATTCTCTTTGTCAAAATTACCACTCCATCCTCCCCCCCTTCCACTTTCCTCTCTTGACCAAGGCCAAGAATGGTCTTTTTCCCTCTTTTTCCATAATTACCACCCAGTCCCCATTTTCCCTATAAATACCCCACACCCCCATCATTTCAAGGGCCCCTTTTCTCTTTCTAAAAACTCTCTATTTGGGAGCTCTCTACTTCTCTCTACTTTCTCATAAAGTAACTAGCTAATTAGTAGCTAATCCATAGCTACTAACTAATTAGTTAACAACTTTCTTCGTTTAATTAGCCTAAGGAAGTTATTAGGAAAATCACTTTTGTTAATTTTTAGTTTAGTTGCAAATCAAAGGGGTATTTGTAACTAAACACTTTAAGTTCATCCTCTCCAAGATCCACGAATGAACTCAAAATAACTCCACCATACTCAAGACCAAGATCATCACACCAAAGGTATAAAATTTCTTTCTCTTTATTCCCCTTTTATATAAATTTTTTTTTGTTATTTACTTTGGTACACAATGTGCCCTCAAGAACAATTCTTGTCATATTTACTTTTTGCACTCTCAAGAACAATTCTTGTCCTTTTTTTTTTTTTTTTGGTACACAATGTGCCCTCAAGAACAATTCTTGTCCTATTTAATTTCCTTGCACTCTGAAGAACAATTCTTGTCCCATTTAATTTCTAGCAATCTGAAAAACAATTCTTGTCCATTTTTTCTTTTCTCTTTATTTTGGGGGTACCCAATGTACTTCAAGGATAATCCTTGTCCCCCCTTCGTTATAAATATATTTTTATTGCGCTAACCGTTTGCTCACTTGTGTCAAATGGTCGGAGATACCAAGATCTTAACTAGTACTCGGACTTTTCTTCCGGCCACAAACCTAGGGAGCTTCCGTGCCCACGCAAGCTCGTCTCTAATTGGGACATAGACCACAAAACCCTTGCAGTGAGATTGAGTGGAGTGTTTGTTTGAGTAGTGACGTGTAAATAATTGAGCGATTCTTTCTTCTACCCCTTCTATTATTGTTGTGATACCCCAAATATTTCGACATTATTTATTAATTATTTCAAAGGATTATTTGAAATTATTATCGTTCAGTTATACGATAATTCTTCTTTATGGATTTTATTTGATTTGTTTGAATTATGAGATTTAATAATAAATATTAAATTCTTATAATTCTCTAAAGAAATTGAGAATTATGTTGTTTAATTATCTAAAATGAGTTTTATTGGATTAAAAGGCCTTAATCCTTATTTTAATTAAATTGGGCTTTTAAAACCCGATTAGCTTAAGGAAAGAATTGGTTTAGAGAGTATGGGCCTTAGGATCGGGCTTAGGTCAACTAGAGAAGCCCTAGTCAACCCCGATGCCTATATAAGGAACCCATGGGGTTCATTATTCCCTTTACAATCCCCTCAAACTCTCACACTAGGTATTTCACTTTCTCTCTCTAGAATTCCCCTCTCCCTCTCCTTAGCTGAGTTTCTTGGCCATGTAGGGCCAAGGTGGGCGGCCATGGTGGCCGAAGATGGGTGGCACCGCCTCCCCTCTCTCTTTCTTTTTCTTTCCCTTTTCTTCTCTCTCTTTCTCTCTCTTCCCCGCGCCCTCTCTTCTTCCCTCTCTCGCGCGTGGGCTGGCGGCCGGCCAGGGAGCCGCCAGGGGATGGGCCCCTACCGTGGCCTTTCCCCTCCCCTTTTTCTCTCTCTCTCGCCTCACACTCTCCCTCCCTCGCGTGCGTGGCAGCCCAGCGACGGCTGGCTGCCGCCGGCGACCCCTGAGGGTCTGCCGGTGGTGGTGGAGATGAGTGGTGGTGATGGGTTTTTGTGGTTTTGATGTTTTGCTACTTTTCTTGATTTTGCAAGTTAGGGTTTTTGTTTTCAAATTAATTGTTTTGATTTTATTTTCAATAAAGATTTGATCTTTTAATTCTGAACATTAATTTCAGCAATTAGAAGTTGTAAAATTTTGATTTTTATGATTTATAAATTCTGAAAATATTTATTTAATTTTCATATTTGAGTTTATTTCAAAAAGGTTGTATTTTTGGGTGTTTTGGTGAAATTGGGAACTTCCTAATAATTGATTTAGGAGCGGTAAATTTTTCCTAATCATCTAACCCTAATTAGAGAGTCCTAATTTCTCTAAATTGTTAGAGTTTAATTTTCAAAAGGTTTCCTAATTTAATTAGGAGGGTTTTAGAGTTTCTTATTTTTATTGAATTCTATTTAGGGAATTTCCTATTTTCAATTGTAGAAAGATCTTTATTCCTATTTTCATATTATATTTTTCTAAGCTATTTAATTCTGGAAATTCATTTATATTTTCAGAATTAATCTTTTACGAATTTAAGTTATATTTTCTTTCTTATTTAATTAGGATTTCAATTCCTTACTAATTAGAAATTATTCTTTATGTAGAAAATCTCGAGCGAGCGACTTAGGACTTCGTGCTAGCGACTTTACTTTGTTTAGGAGCGTTTTACAAGGTATTGCGCATGCGTTCTCTCTTACAAATCTGTTGCATGATTTATAGTATGCTAGAAGCATGTTTTTGAATTAAGTGAATAGCATGAGATTAAATGCTTAATTTATGTACGCATGTGTAAATAACCAATTGCATGAAAGTATGTTCTTTAAATTGGTTATCATGATATGTGAACATGAAATATGTTATGTGATTCACATGTTTCTATATATAGCATGTTGGAGTGATTTAAGTAAATTGCATGAAATCATGACAGTTATGTGATGTTCATGAAATGTTGTTAAGCATGTGATTCATTGAATCATGAGATGAGTTATGAACCTTTAATGGTATGTGTTATGCATGGTGAATATGCATTTGGCATGAACTATTATGTTATGCGGTGGGCGGCCCCGAATCGAATTAAAGCAAATTGTGTTTAGACTTGTATATAAGTCATGAGTTTTCGAAATAACTCTTTCTCCTTCAAATGGAATTACTTGAAATTGACTAATAAAGAGAATAAGACTCCTTTAGGCCAAAGGGAGTAAACAGAGCGTA
>BSSO01000626.1:0-30623 GCA_030267885.1 Mesembryanthemum crystallinum
TTTAAGAGGTGTTTGGTCCACTGGTAAACAAACTTTGATTTATATATCAGGTTATGAGTTCAAGCCACTTGGGAAACACCTACACGAATTTATGAATCCAAGGAGTTTAAATCTTAGGATCCTTCCTTTCATATTGTATTCAAAATTTGATCAAATGTTTTCAGTTTGAATAATCCTGTGAGTTGAATTTTTGGTTGAGTTGGTTTTAGTATTGGTGAGTCTATGCATCTTTCATGCTTCAAACTCAAAGGCCATTAATATAAGGTGACATTGTAGGAAAATTTACTATTTATTGGCCTTCAACCTAAAGTTTAAACTTTTGGTTGAGTTGGTTCTTAAATTCACATACCTTGCTAGTTTTCACCAATTTGAGATAAGAGTTAATGGATTGCATTTCTAATATAGAGTATAATAATGTAGTTGGTATTTATATTGGAAATTAGTAGTCAGATTACCATAAAGACCCTTTTTTATATATTTTGCATTTACACCTAACAAGTTGGTTTTTTTGGTAGTTGTTAATACAATTTTGCAAGGAATATCATATACGTATCTTCATCTATGGAATTCAAATAAATCTCAAAGCTTTGAATGACAGATACTTCTAACAAACTGGTTTATTGGTAGTTGTTAATATAATTTCACAAGTACTATTTTGATACAGAAAGAGGATTATTATTAAAATAAGAAAACAGATTGATAGTGGGGGTAAAGGGGATTATTATGTCTTTTTTATAAATAAATAGTATAATTTATATATTTGAGTATATGTAAACTATGTATATGTTTGAGAGGGACGGAGGGAGTATAATGTATGACTTTAAATAAATGAATTTATTGTTTTATTTTAGATAGTTATCTTAGCAGAGTCTAGAAGATAATGTTCCCCGTATGGGCGTTTTGGCTTCCACTCAATGATAGTATCATTTTATCCGGTCAAAAAATTCATTGTATATTCCTTTGTTGTATTGACCAGCAATGACGTGATCACCCCAGGCCACTTGTTTTTTGGGTGAGAACGAGAGCTAGAGCAGCAAGGTAATGAGGATTAGTGGGGACTCAAATTCTTATTATTAGGTTAATAAACAATTGATTATGTGCTAAACAAACACAGAAAATTGCAAATTTGTCCTTTTAATTAGTGCACCTTTGTTAATCAATAATTAGCTTTGAATTTATGCAAAGTTGCCAAAATATATAATACTACTAGTTTCAACTTTCAATGGCATCATCCTACAAACCATTGCGAATGTGCTGCATGACATCCAGTTCCTCCATAGATCAGTTTTTAAAATGCAAATAATTTAGGCTATATTTGGCAAATTTAACTGTATTGGTGAGCTTTAGTTGTAACTGTTGCTTCAAATCTTGTTTGGTAGTTGAGAGAAAAAAAGAAAAAAAAGAACAAGGTGTAAGTTTCAAGCGGTAGCTTTTATTTAAAATCTAGTTGTCAATGCAAGTGAAAGATGGTATGAGTAGCTTTTAAAAATCAACTATAGCTGCCAAGTGAAAATTAGTTGTTGTTTTAAATCTTGTTTGGTAGTTGAGAAAAGAAAAAAAGAAAAAAAAAAAAAAAAAGTTTCAAGTTACAACTTTTGCTCAAAAGCTAGTTGTTGGTGTCAAACATAGCCTTGATGTGATCGATACTGAATTACTTATTTTTGAGTATCAGTTGTGTGCATGAAATTTTATGTTTAATAAAGAATTTGTCAAGTAGCTTAGAGGGTGATCGAGTATTTCATTTCAACATGCTTAATTATAGTCTAACCTGAATTATTCAGAACAAAGTTTCTTGACTTTTCGAAATATTAAGGGAAAATTGGCTTAAAATTCTAGCACAAATTTCGTCTGCCATATTTCCGATATATTCCAATGAGGTTCTATGATATGCTATGAATGTTCTTTAATTATCAAATATCAATGAGTGCTCAAAGTTCAATCTAAAAGACCATAAAATGTCAAAACATGTAAACAAAATGGAATGAATGAAGTAGGATGATTGATTTCGGATTATGAGTACTAACCAATCAACATGTTCAATGTTCTTTATATTTTTATTTCTATTCCCCGCGCTGGCTTGTAGACACCTAAAAGGGTGAGACAACTGGCCAAAAGATTTAAGACTAGTCCATACCCAAGGCGAGATTCGAACATCCGACCTTGGTTAAGGGTGATCAACGTGTTTAATTTCTAATACTTTATTCTTAATTAGTAAAAACAGCATGTACATGCGTTATTTACTGTATTTCATGATTGATCTCAATCTTGAGTGGGATTGATTCATCGTCTACGAGTTGGACCCGGACCCCGTGAGGTTTCAACAAAAGGATAAGGCTACGGTAGGAGATAGAACTCCTATGTAAATGTTGTTCTCTCCACTAAGCTAAATTGAATGGGGTTGGAATCATTACTTTTACCAAAAATCACCATTACTTTAATACTTCCACGTTTACATTTACATAACTAGTCACTAGTCAATCTAGAAGAAAAATGTTAACACCTAGTGCCAAAATGGTACGGTATAAATCTTTGTATTTAAATGGAATTTTAACCAAACCCATATTTGCAGAACAGAATGCTATTTATGATTACCTCTAATATGTAAAATACACGGCTAGGTATGGTAAAAATACGCAAGAGAATACGATTGTCTAAGGCAAAGAGGGAAAGAAGTTACACAAATATGGCAATTATATGTGTATATATGCGCGTGAGTGCGTATGTGCATGCGTATGTTTAAAACACCAAAGTTTGGAATTTGTTTAATTACATGATATTTCAAAGAATTTCAAATAATATAAACATTCACTATATCGTCATTTGAAGTTTCTAGAAACCTTTTACTTGATTGAATTCCAAAATTCAAAACTCGGTGACGAGTATTTTCATAGTCAACTATGCACAATAAACAAATTAAAAATATATTCTAACATCTTCAGAAAAACTACTGAAACCATATAATTTCAGTTCCTAAAATTAATTCTCACACATATTGAGCGATCATCATGTGCTATGCCTAATATATATCGGACACGTATAATACCTCTAAGAAATGTTTGTGCATCATAAATTATACTCCCTCCGTTCCAATAAAATCTTTATGCTTTGACTTTGTAAAGTTAAAGTTTTTAAATTTTGACCATTGATTTGTTAAAAAGTATAATGATTTATAAAGTAAAAATAATATTTTTTAGATTTCATCTTAAAAGATATTTTCAAAATATCAAATTTTTATAATTTTTCGAGTTTATATAAATACAATTATTGATGGTCAAAATATCGTCTCGAAAACCATACAAAATCTCAACGTAAAGATTTTTGAAGAACGGAGGGAGTAGTAATACAATCTTTGACATAAATAGTAGTGGAACATTCCTTCTCTTAATCAAAATTTGGTAACATCGTTGTCAAGTTGAATATTCCTATGTATGCATGGTCGATGGTGTCTCTCGCTAGGTTTATAGCACGAAGCAAGGCATCATATGATTTTGACAACTTTTGTGCTTTGAATTCTTTCTTCTCACTGATATGACAACAAGTCCACTGCTTATGTGTGAAGCACCACATCGATGGTTACCTTTGTATTTTTCTACCCTTTATTATCTATTCATGTAGTGTATGAATATGGGGAAAGTGGCGAAGACCTATTTTTTCAATTTTGAAATTTTATCTATAAGACTATAACTCTTCAATTTCTTTTTGGCTCGCGTCCATTTTTAAGTTTTCAAATTGCATTTGTAATAGTGTTAGCGTGCGTCCATTTTAAGTTTTCAAATTGCATTTGTAATAGTGTTAGCGTGCGTCCATGCATTTGTAATAGTGTTAGCGTGCATTCTCTCCACCTGGGAAAAAATTAAACTGAATTGAACTGATTTAAACTGAAATTATTTGAACTGAACATATTTAGATTTTGCAATCTGACCGTAACTCCTTTATAAATTGTCAAAACATATTCAATATTAGACTTATTGGAAAAGTATTTATCATAATTTTTCCAATGACACATGAATGATCGTTAAAATGTATTTGAATAAAAACTTCTTTAAGTGATACGTTCCTATATATATGAATTGAACTGAACTGTACTGAACTTAACTAATCTGAATTTAAGAAAAACTAAGATGAAGAGAACATAGTTATTATTCTAAGTTTGGCGGAGTAAAATTAAATCAATATATGTAAGCTAAGTGCAAGTAAAGCTCATGCAGCAGAAAATAAGTTAGTTGAAATGAACACACCTTTATAAATTCATAAAGTTTCTTATAGAATCTTTTAGGCCATTTTTCCACCCTCCTACACACCTAGCCCAAAACAAATAACAAACAAAAGAAATTTTTCAGGAGGTATAAGATAAACTTATTGGTCCATTGTATGGACAAGGGTGACTCTTATATATTAAAGGGGTAACTCTCATAATGACTATTACTAAGACCTGTCAAATAGATCAACCTAATAAATTTCGAGTTGGGTCATTTTGAGTTTGAGTCGAGTCGAAATTAGGTTGAATTTTCGGTCAATTATATTTTATATATATCCCTAGTATATATATTTTCTCGGTGCATAACCGCATTCGGGAGGAAATAATGTGTCATGACTCAAAAAACGAATCCGGTACTGATTGAGTTTCCGAATCGAGTACCACTTTTATTTAGAGAATTGACTTATTTACATTATAGGATAACTCTAGTTTAAATAATTAATCCATTATATGGATTAGGTTCATGCAAGTCTTAGTGGGTGTATTTTCTCAATGACACCAATGCATATTTACTAGGTGTATATCAGTGTGCCGCATAATTTATAGAGTAATACATTACTAAATTCTGAGTCATTATTACTCCGTCATAATTGTTGGTAATAAAGGGTATGAACATGTTCAATTTTGTTAAGTTTACCTCAATCCACTATGAAAGAATGAGGCAGGCAAAAACAGAAAGTAAAATCATATAATAGTAGTATTAGGTGTTGCCTTTAATTAAGAGTCTACATTACAAGGTCCAAAACTTACTTTTTACCTTGAAAATGCCAAATCTTATTTTATGTTTTTGAGGGTTTGTCAAATGTCATTTAAGCACATGTCTAATAGGCTAAACCATTCTCATATCTTATCTTCCAGTATATAATCTTTAAGAAATTAAAGACATTAGCTATGATTAAAGTTAGCTAAATAGTTCGGCCGCCCATGCTTAATCAATTGAAGGCCTTGGAGGTTTTAAAACCTCTTGAACTCTTAATTGAAATTAGCTAGGGTTGGCCAAACTTTAGGGTTTGTAAAGGTAGTAAGTAGTCAATGTAATTTGAGATTTTCTTGCGATGCAACGGATAGCTACTCCTTCTGATTCAAATTATATGTTTTTAAGTATTTAATGTTATATTGGAATTATGAAATGGAAAATACTTTGAAACAAAAATAAAAATAATTAAAACAACATTTATTTTAAGACGTATAGGTTATTTACTAGCAAAATACCCCCACAACTACCCAAACCGTGTCATCTAGAAGCATATATGAATGAGAAACAACAAAATCTAGGCACATCCAAAACCAAATGCAACTAGTTAAACTTAAAAATGGCAAATAGCAACAGAAAAACTCCGTTTCTTAGAGGAAAAAATCGTAGCTAAAAGAGTGCCTTGGCAATTGACAAAAAATAAATCTAAAAGAAACACAATAACTTTCATGATAAGAGGGGACATCTAATATCTTTACTAAGAAAAAAGGAAAATTGAATCTGAAACATAACGTACCTAAAATCTACAAGTATGATGAAAAAGTGCAAAACGACTCATTTTGCTTTATTGAAGAAAAAACAATAGGTTCTTAACACTGTCCTTGGCTGGGCTCACAAGCATCTGAGAGGGAATCTTGGCAACCCAAACTCACATTGAAAATAAAATAAAAACCCTGTGACCTTAAAATCATGAAGTAACTACTCTCTTCATCTCATAATGGTTGTCTTCCTTTCTATTTTGAATTTTCCAAATTGACTATCTTCAATCTCTTTTTTCACTCTATGTGTTTTATGATAAGCTCTATTAAACTCTATTCCTATTGATTCTTGGAATTTCTTATTGTTAGTGTAAAGTCAGTGTAGGTCAATTATGATTAAGACAGTCATTATGAAACAGAGTGAGTAATTAATCTAATCACAAATAACTACACCCAAAAAGAAAAATTAATCACAAATGAATGATGTAAAGTTGCATGTGAGTTGCAGAATTGCAAGCGTAACCTTCATTTGAGAACGGAGGGAGTAACATACTACATTACATTCTCTTACCTATATTGCAGATGTGTATGACATGAAGCCCAAACTATAAAAACACTGCACTTAAGCCCAAAAAAGTTTAGAGCCTGTCAGACAACCGTGTGACCATCCCCAAGCCCACAAGGAGCTGAGAAGCGATGCTCTACTGCTTAATCAATCAAAGACCCGTTCCGTTAATCACGCTCTGATCACATCGGTCAGAGGTACGATCCTATAGAACAGATCCTATTCAAGTAAGGCCGTGCCCATTGTTCTCGTTTTGTCACATAAACTGCTGTTTTTGTTCGCAATTGGTCGATGTGGGACAAAGAATTGTAACAGTAGTACTAATTACTTGACACTCTTTCAGTTCTTTCTCTCTCCGTTTTTGTCTTTCTGAGTTTACTTCAAATGTGAGAACTATATATATTGAGGTTTGTGTCATAAACATAGAGGGAGCTCTCATATTTGTCAATCAGTCTCGTTTCAGAGTGATAGTTTTGTTAGTAAACATATGATATCTAACATCAATATGCCACAAGAAATTAGATAAAGTATATTTGGTACCATCAATTGTTTAATTTTCTTTGCCAAAAAAAAAAAAAAAATTGTTTCATTTTCAATTTGTTTTTATCAATAGTTGTATACTACTTGTATCATTGGACTTATCCAGCTCCAATGTGTAATTGAAAAAGAGACCAACAAGTAGTTAAATTAAAGGATAAAAAGAAAAAGAAAAAAAAGACCATTGAAGTATGGTTAATCTATAGTCACTAAATTTGAATAGAAAAATGATTAGGTGACTTATTAGTGGTTATTTATTCATAAAATTGCATTATTCTTAGGTAATCTTGATGGACCACCAATCCATTAATCTATTGAGTAATCCACTCATCTCATCCTCATATGTTGGTCCTTTTTTCTTCAATATGAGACTCTTATCTTTTAAATGATGAATAAAACTTGATTATTTGTGATTTGAACCCATCCAGCTCCTTTTGATAATTTCCCTTTGCTACAACGATCTTTTTCTCCTCCGTCCTAGGCTCAGAGCCTCATACTCCTTTCCTCTAGTCGCTCTATTTGGGCCTTTGTACAATTTTTGTCAATTGTCATCACCCAGCATAGAAAATGAGTCAATTCAAACCTAGTAAAATTTAATCCGCCGTATAAATTTATCTGCATTCAACCTCTTGCAATTTGCAAATCAATAGTATGTAGTGAGCTCAAAATTCGAAGGAAAGAGATGCTGTTTTGAAAGAAAATTGACTCGACCTTAAAACTTACCTAACTGAATTCGAAATTACTAAATTCGAAACATATCCCCCAACTTATTTGCCAATTCTCAGCCAATTAATAGTAGGAGTGAATAAATTTCGTAAGCAAATGTAACTTAGCTACTCCTCTACTTGCCCCCCAAAAAAATTGAAAAAACCTTAGCTCCTTTGCATCAGTAGCATGTAGACAAAAATTCAAATGAAACAAACGTATATAACATATTAAAGTTGTTAAACAATATTTATAGGAAAAATTTCAAAAAGGGTACCTGAGGTTCGGGGTAATAATAAAAAGGGTGCCTGACGTTTACCTATTCTCATTTAGGGTACTCAACATTTTGAATAAATTTTCATTTGGGGTCCAATTGGTCGAAATCGTAAAAAACTCAGTTACAATTGTAAGTCAGACTTTCTATCAGGATTTGCTTAAAAATCTTCCTTAAGGACTTCTACAATCCATTAAGCACAAGCACTTGGGTTCTTGTCCAATCTAGTGTAAGTGTGCTCATCTCTATGAATTTTGATCTAAAAAGTTATATCATCAGCAAGTAATAAAATATAGACCCTTCATGTACATTTTTCAACCTCTACTTTTCCTTTTGTGGATCATTTTCAACCTCCTTCACCCTCTTACAAGTAGCTCAATATTTCTTTATCAAACTCCTCCCATTTTCTGAAGGAAACCCCTCTCGGAATGGAAATTTTTTTCAAAACTATTAGAAATTGTGACATAGTTTTTATGGTATTAGCCAATTGGACCTTAAACGGGAATTAATTTAAAATGTTAGGTACCCTATTTTGGGAATAGCTAAATGTCAGGCACCCCTTTTATTATTACACTAAACATCAGGTACCCTTTTTGAAAATTTTCCATATTTATATAAGGGGGTTTTTTAGTGTATTATATAAGGGGGTTCCCCCAAAAAACTCTATTATTAGTGACAATATGTTTATGTTTTGAATCAATTTTTTTTTATTTTTTTTTTTTTGGTGCATTTGAATGAATTTTTAAATTAGTAATTGAGTTGACAAAGTTTAACTCTCAAACATAACTTAGGCTCTAATCCTCCATTACAAAAAGGAGAAATTATTTCTTTTATTTTGCTTCTTGCACAAACATTACACCATACATTTCAGCTAATTCCACCCATAGAGCCGATAGAGGTGTAAGAATAACATTTTCGAGGGAAAATAATATAAATTATTTTACACTGGTACAACAATGAGATTAATTTTGTAGACTTCTCNTGTGTTGGTAAACAATACTACTCCTACATTACTACTCGTAAAAAAGTGTGTTGCTCCACTAATGGACTTTCGAATGAAGCTAGTGGGTCCTTCCTTACCGACCCAAAAAAAGAAAAAATAAATAAACTTCCAAAACAGCTACAAATTGATTTGCATTAATTAGAAAATGGCTCCATAAAGATAAGAGTTATTGATTGCATTTATGTATGGCATAATAAGTTGATCCTATCCGACCCGAAGTTGTTGAGAAAATTATAAACCTAATTTGACTCGTTATTTCTCTCGAATTCGACCCATTTATTAAGATTTTCGATATAAATAGTGATTTTCTATGCTATTGCATCAATTATTTTTTTGTAAATTTTTTAGAAGACTTAAACGTATCCAAATCACACTTTAAACTACTTGTTTAACCAAAATAGTTAAATATACTTTAACGCATACAATTTGGATTCTAAGGATAATGCTCCCTCAAAATAATATTACTAATTTTGGCTTTGGGTTAAACATAAATAATATGACCATCATTTTTTTTTAAATAAAGTATTAAATATATATCATTAGATTTGTATTCAGATCAACTTTTCCATATATAGTGTTCTCTTACTATTAAGTTGACTAAATCACTACTATTAAGAGGTTTTATCGTATGATAAGCGTTTGTCAATAGAGACTACAAAACGGAAAGAGTATTTCGATCTTGTTTGGTTAGATGTAAACTAGCATGAAAATTGTAGGTTACATGGATATTGATATTGATCAAGCTCAATTGTTTGGTCTCACCTAATTACTTCATACTCACTGCTTATCTAGAGGAAGTTAGGCAAGTAGAACTTTGTATGGTCCATTCACCAAAAAATTATAAAAAAAAAAAAAAAGAAGAAAAGTAATAAAATGTTACTACGCCCTCAGTCCCTTAAAGGTTGTCAATTTGACTTTTCTGAGTGAATTTTGACCACTATTTTAATTAATTTAGTACTATGATGTAGAATTATAAAAAGAAACTTGTAAAAGTGTCTTTCAAGGCAAATCTAAAAATATAATTTTCATATTGTGAGTCCATATATTTGGTGGAATATTAAAGGTCAAAATTAGTCCAAAAAGTCAAATGTAACAACCTTTAAGGGACGAAGGGAGTAATATTGTAGGAATTAATGAGGTTAACTTTATCATTTTTCAATTACTTCCAAGAAAATCAACTGACAATTTAAGGCAATTTTCATTTATTTTTTTTGTGTATCTTAAAATTCATTGTGTTCATTCCAACTTATAATTTCTGCGTTTAGTTCGGGTGAGTTTAGTAAAACATGTATTCCAACTTACTTTGCTATCAAATGTCACTATTAAGCTCAATTTCAATTCAACATATTTCATTTGAAATGAACACATCCAAGTTAACTACAATAGTGTGCCCACATGGCAATGACTTGGAGAAGCAACAAGTAAAATTGCATGTCATTTAAATACTAGAAGCCAAGTCATCAAACAAGTTCCTGAAACTCCAATTCCTCTCCCAACCAAACCAATAGAACCCCACAAACACAAACCAGACAAAAGAACAAATAAAGATCCACAAAAATCAATCAATTTCCCTTACTTTTCTTCAACAACAACTTCATCTCTTCACCAAAAAAAGACCCAAAGAAAAATCCCCAATTTGTTGCCCAGAAAATGAAAGAAGACCAAGCAAATGGGCATCAAAACCCAGAATCTGAATCTCTTCCCCATTACTGGGGCACCACACCAGAAGAAGAATACTACACCCAACAAGGCATCAAATCCACCAAATCCTTCTACACCTCACCTAGAGGCCAAACCCTCTTCACCAGATCATGGCAGCCTCTCTCTCCTCCACGTGGCCTCATCTGTATGGTCCATGGCTATGGCAATGACATCAGCTGGACCTTCCAAGCCACCCCAATCTTCCTTGCCCAAAATGGGTTTGCCTGTTTTGCCCTTGACCTTCCAGGCCATGGTCAATCTGAGGGTCTCAAAGCATTTGTGCCCAATGTTGATGTTGTTGTTGATGATTGCATCTCTTTCTTCAATTCCATCAAGGAACTGGAAGAATTCAAAACCCTACCCTCTTTTCTTCATGGTGAATCAATGGGTGGAGCAATCTGCTTGTTGATCCATTTCAAGAACCCTAAAGGGTTTAATGGAGCTGTTTTGATTGCACCCATGTGTAAAATCTCTGATAAAGTCAGACCCAGATGGCCAATTCCTGAAATTCTTACTCTCGTGGGGAAATTTATGCCCACATTGCCCATTGTGCCAAGCCCTGATATATTAGATAAGTCTATTAAGGTTCAAAAGAAGAAAGAAATTGCTCTTATGAACCCTTTGAGGTATGGTGGGAAACCCAGGTTAGGGACTGTGATGGAATTGTTGAGGGTTACTGATTATTTGAGTGGGAAATTGAATGATGTGAAGATACCCTTTATTGTGTTACATGGAAGTGCTGATTTGGTCACTGATCCGAATGTGAGTCGGGCATTGTATGAGGAGGCGAAGAGCGAGGATAAGACGATCAAGATCTATGATGGGATGTTGCATTCGTTGTTGTTCGGGGAGACGGATGAAAATGTGGAGTTGGTCCGGAGTGATATGGTGGCTTGGTTGAGTGAAAGATGCAAAGGGGAACAAACTCAATGAGGGATGAATTGTTGATGTTGAAGAGGAGGAGAAGATTGGGATTTCATTGAAAATTTGGCTGTTTGGTTTTGGTTTGTGTTCATTGGATTGTGAAAACTACTGCCAACTCAAATTGTAATTTAGTCGCAATTGAATCAAATGTTGATTATGGTGTTTATTGTATTGTATGTGCTATCAAATTTTGGTCTTGGCTTTCCGATGCGTCTGGGTTTATGTGTTGGTTTAAGAGGCATTCAACTCATCGGTGAGTAAACAAGCAATGACTTGTAACAACAGATTACAGGTTCAAGCAATTTCCTAAAGGCTATCAACTAAAGGGACTTGAATGTATTTGCGTTACGTATTTGCTTTTAAGTGCACAAATGCTCTCAAAAAAACTGAAGCTGAGCTATCAAAGTACATCACTTTCGTTTCTACTCGTCTGTCATACTCAATGTGGTCTATTGGCTTGATTTGAAGCTTGATGGTTAATCTGCATATGTTCTATTTGAACAAATTGATTCTGAAAGTCAGATTTCATCAAATTTTACAAAATTGGTTAAACTCAAGGTGCTGAGGATTGAGGGTGTTAGTACAAAATTGGTGGATCATATAGAACATTTTTACTCCGTACTTATCTGCTAAATATTCCCAAGTTGAACAAACAAGAGAAACTGAGGGATGCAGGCCTGCAGTGCAGGGGCATCCTGTACCTGTTTTGTTAGGCTGTCAGTGTCAGAGACTTGAGAAGTTTTGGGGGCCAAAATAAAAAAAATAAAAAATAAAAAAAAAAAAAGAAAGGAAGGTCCTACCGAGATTTGAACTCGGGTTACTGGATTCAGAGTCCAATGTCCTGACCACTAGACCATAGGACCACAATGTTGCTTCTATTTTCACGCACCAGATTAATAAAGGTGCGTTCACACTCACACTCCATTATTTTTGTTTTCATTGGAAACACGACAAACAGCCACTAGTAGCATTATTTTTCAGTGTACTTTATTAAATTAAGTAGAAAATGATATACACTCTTCATTGCGGTAGTATGATTATCATATTTAAAAGATTATTTATATGAAGGGAGATTAGTTGCCATGTTTTAATTTCGATGTCAAAATTATGTAGTTTTGAAAATCATATGTTGTTTAAATTAGTACATACATCAATCTTTAAAAGTAATTTCCAAAATAAATAGCACAGTTGAGGTGATTTTTAAATTCATGACAGTAATAAGTGTTTTATTAACAGTAGTCGACATTTGTTCCTAGCATTTCTCAAGTACTATATACAGTAACTTGGAGATAAAATTGTGCATACTCCTCATGTTCTAGTATTTTAAATGAAAGATAACAATCTTTACCATTTCCCCACACACTCAAAAATGTACTGTAATACTTGGGAGCTCAACTATGTGAGCATAAAAATCATTAACATTACTCCTTTATCACTCGAGCTATTTAGGGTCTCTGCCTGGATACAGTGCTCCCACGTCCCACCTGCAATCTATCAACAAAGAAGAACTGCCACACAATGGGCAACATAATTCAAAAGAGCAGAATCTACAAAGAATGTCGAAATAATTTACAGATGAGTAATGAAAAACTTGCGCTTTCTTTCGAAAACATAGAATTACGTCATTAAAATTTCCCAGCAGAACAAAAGCATAGAGGCAACAAGGGCTTCTTTTATTCCTAGAGAGGAAAACTTATCTCCATCAAGACATGAGGTGTTCTTCCACCTGCACGGCTGCAACATGCAACATAACTTTTAAACTTCTCCCCCATTTTCGATGTCGAAAATGAAGAGAAAATTATTAGGGGACTAATTGACAAACTGAAAAACTATCTCAGAAACGACGCTCATTAGAGCCATTATAGATCTGCCGATGTCATACGAAATCCCAAAGACAAGCAAAGTACTGCAACAAAATCAAACTGATCCAACATTGAGAAAATTAATGTAAGCTTAAAGATAATGTTATAGAAACATAGTAATTGACACTAAACTGAACCTAGTCTTTACTCAGTACCAAATCAACAAGCACAAATCAGAAACCAATGCTTGTTTGCTTGGGGTTGAATGTGTAACGACCTTTTGCTTATATGTACAGTGGGAAAAAAAACGGAATCCTGAAACAGCCTCAGCAGCCTATCAACACCAAAAAGCGAGAAACTGAGGAAGAACACAACTGAAAACTTACCACAGAGAACTATCATTTACAGATTGGGCAAAAAAATACTTCACCAAATGTATCTCCAGAAATCCCTGTCTGTCTAAAATCTAAATATGGCTAGACTATACAAGGCAAGTCGCGCATGCCCGCAAAATCAGGGAAATCACCAATAAATTGGAAAAAATGAATCATTTATATCCTGCAAAAGGGACTATATCCTATACTTCTCAAGTTCCTACCCTCTTCACTGCTGTCAACTATTGTCAGGGGATCGTTCTCGATGCTAAAGAAAAGAAGCCAATGTGTGGTTAGCCAACATGTATATTCAATACCAGCAACGTGCTATGTCAGGCCATAAACAAGTATTTCAAGTCATCCACTGTAAGGCGAGTCTGACGACTACCCGTTTCATCTTCACCAAAAGCAGAAGCAACCAACTCTCTCTTCTTTTGCTGCACAATCAACAAATTATGCCGTTAATAAGTATACTCCCCCTCAAGAATACTCACCCTCAAGAGCTCGTTAACATGCCAACACAAGATTTAACATCCAAAAGCTCGAATGAAAAGTTTATACCACTTCCAGCTGAGCAAGAAACAACTTTTCAAACAAATAGAAGAAGATAATTGAGCAGTTTAACATAAGTTGCAAGTTCCAAAAAATTGAATCTCGGACAGTGTGCATGTGTGTGTAGACAATAATGCCCTGTGTGAATCCAAGATCAATAGACAATAACCTGTACGTTTATTGATGAGTGACACTGAATTTACCAACAAAAAAAAAAACACAGTATATGATATACTCCCTCCATCCAGTACATCTGTTGTTTAGTTATGAACAACTTTGACCACTAGATTGTGAGGAAAAAAATAATCGTTGATTCACAATATGAAAATATGATTATTGGATTCAGCTTGAAAGATTTCAATGTTACACTTTTACATAATCTTTACATTTTTTATTTTGAGAAATATCAATGGTCAAAGTTCGACCTAGGAATACTCAAATGACAGTTAAATGTGGACGGAGGGATTATACAGGTTAGTTTTCAGTCATCCCAACAAATAGGAGTAGTGCAGCCCGCTCACGTCCTTCACTCTAACAAGCCTTTTCAGAAGCCAGAATGAATCAGGAACTGGGAAGAAGCAAGAACTGGGAAGAAGCAAGACAGTCCAAGACTAGTTTCAGATTAGAGGAAGAAACATACTATTATTAAAAAAAAGAAAGGGTGGAGGCAAGAAAGGGGAGGAACTGGGATGAGCAAACAGATTGGCAGAAAACAGCACAAACTTGGCACAAGTCACATGCATATACAAAAGCTCACTCTGTCTCTTCACCTTCTAGAGCACATAACAAAAAATCTATCCGAATCAACATTCATTTCATCAACAGTGCTTGGTCACACACAAAATTGAGTTCCCTCATCTATGATAATAACACCAATAGATGTTCAGGGAGCTGCGTACGTTTCCTAACACAATTTTCAGCAAAGCTAGAAAAGCACTCTACAACAACAAGAAGCAAACAAGAATAATAAATCCTACATTACTCTACAAGCAATAACAAGTTGCTTTGTCACTTGCGTCCACACCTAGAAGATGTTGAGTAACCACAACAACAAAAAGCCTCACAAGTACGGACTGAAAAATAAAATACCTGAAGAGCTAAAATTCGGTCTTCAACTGTATCTCTCACAGTCAGCCTCACGACTGTAACCGGACGCGTCTGTCCAATCCGATGGGCTCTGTCAATTGCTTGATCCTCCGTAGTAGGATTCCACCAAAGATCCAGAAGAAGCACATGACAAGCTGCCACCATATTCAGCCCAAGACTTGCTGCTTTTAAAGACATTATCATAACAGAAACCTGAAAAGAACAATAAGGAAATAAATCAAGGCTTGAGCCAAAACGAGCACCCATTCGCACTTGTGCAACTAACAGCAAAATGCTGAGTTTACAGATAATTGTACCACTATTGCACTTTACACTGATAAATGACAAAGTAAAATTAATTAAACCTACATTTCACCAGTTAAGAACCAAATCATAGCCTTCTTAAAAACAAACACTCTGGCAGAACAAACTGGAGCAAATACACAACACAAACATGGCACAAGTGTCCATGTTCCCTAGTGAGACACCCTCCCACTTCAGTTGTCCAACAGCTCTTAATTTGATGTCCGCAGATGTATCCACAAGTATGATTTTGTACAAGTATTTTCAAATTACTTCAGCAACGCAAAACATATCAATACTTCAGGTTTTTTCTTTTCTGCTTTCTATTTCCCTTCAAGTTCAGAAATAAGGAATATGGACAATCTCTAATGATTCCAGAAACTGAATTGAAAGCTGGAACCTATAGTCGGAGAGGAATTTCCGAAACCAAAAAAATGAGAAAAACCATTTTGACTCAGTTTAGAAGAGGCAATTTCTTTCTTTCCTTTTCTTCCCTTTACCATTCTGAAGTGTACTAATAAAGGAAAATAGAGAAAGAGAGAATACATTTTAATATTCACAAAATGAACAAAATAGTTTACCTCTGGAAGCGTGTTAAAATCCTTCACAGCTTTATCACGAGCAACAACAGACATAGTTCCATCCAGTCGCCTGTACTGAATAGAAGACTCCTTCAGACAAGCTTCAAGCAGATCCAACATCCTCGTCCACTGAGAGAAAACAATTGCTTTCTCCTTTACAACAGAAGCTGTGTTAACCACACCATTGCTTGCACAAGCGCTTTTAATTTCTGGTGCAGAAGGTGTAGAATTATGTTTTTCTGAAAGAGTACTATTAGTAACATCAGGTTCCACTGAGACATCTTTGGAAATACACGGTTGAGGTTTAGTCAGTGATTGAAGGACATCTAGAGCTGCCTTGAGTTTGGATGAATCAAAATGACCAAAGGGTCGGAGTCCAACCAATTCTTTCCGGTCAGAGGATTCGGAAGTAGAACAAATATTAGAACCATCTTGACACAACTGGTCAGAAAGACAACTCCTTAATGTGGCTTTGGAGAAAACTGAGGACACATTAAGCTGAGCTTTGCAATTTGTTGCAGGGCATTGACAGTCATCACCTGAAAGACGCTCAGAAATGCACTGGTTGCAGAAAACATGACCACAAATACTGACAACAGCATCCTCTGGCGAATCCTGCAAGTTAATCAGTGACTAACAAATCAGCAACTAAAGCATATGGTAAAGTACCTTCCCACAGAAGATGGAATACTTCAGAACTACAGAAACTAAAGAAACATGCATCTATTGTTTTGTCTTCCATATTAACTACTCACGTATACTACTTATACATGGTTTCAGAGCAACCAAACATATTTTGAAACAGTTGAGAAAAAGGAGATTTTTACTAACTTTAAGGGACGGAAGAAGACTGGTTGACGTAGGGACTGTAGCTTGTCACCAAATTACAGAAGAAATCTCAGCAAAACAACAGCAAGAACAACAACAAAAGGAAAAAAATAAAATAAAATAAAATAGATGAAAGAAACCACTAAGATGATATCAGCACTTGGTTCATCAACACAGCCAGAATTCTCAATTATCTCTTCAGCAGGACAAATCATCAACAAAGGTGATAATATTTACTTTCCGCGTATCACACCATACATTGCCTAAGCTTCAATAAGAATATAATGATTTTCAAATTCTTTTCCTCACAATTATTAGCTGGTTTACAAATTAAGGATGTAAAAACAAGACTACAACAAAGGAGATGAATATTATCTCACATTTTGCTAAAAACATTGGTAAGAATCATAAATTGGAATAATACAAACATAATAAGCATGCACAAATCTATCACAGCATAAACGTGCAACATCACAGTTTGCCAGATCCAAAATTAATTTCTGGTCATCTGCTAACAGAACACATTCATGACAGGAATCTTTGAGCTAAATACTTAGCAAATAGCTCAACAAAAGAAAAATACAGTAAATTTACTTTGTCAACACACTTTCTGCAATTGGTAAACTTCTAAGCCCAAGTCTTCAGAGGTACACGCAAAAATGTTACAGCAACAAGGTCACAACGCACAAGATCCAATGAGATAAATAGCTTGAAAGCATGTTATATATAAAAATAGAAGGCAAAACATGATAATAACACCGAACTACACCTGATGACACACAAAACAGCAGAGAGAGAGAGAGAGAGAGAGAGAGACAGAGGGGGAAAAAACAAAAAGAAAACAAAACAAAGAGAGAGAGAGAGAGAGAGCTACATCCCTCACGTGTGTCTCCAGCAGGCAAAATGAAAACAGTAAATCCAATTTCAAAGATGCCTACTACTAGTAGTGCATATCTTGGTGACTTTTGTGCCTCATTGACACCCAAATCTAAAACATATTAAAATAAAAAAAATAAACAAAAGTACTTCTTAAGAAGGCATCTGCCTTGCACAACAAGTGAGTTACAGGGGTACATGTCTGGTGATAGAAACAAACTATTCCACCTAACTACACAACTGTAAAACCTGAATTTGCTTTGGGCAAGTAGAGTCAACAGTAAGCAAATAGCAAATAAAAACACAAAACCATATACAAGTTAACCTTGCAAGGGATGAAGAGAAAGTTAACACAAATTTACATACACTGCATATGTGACAAATAGCCAATGAAGCTTCCAAGCAATTCAAAAGACAAGTCTGCTGCTCCCGCGGAAGCTTATTTGCCATATGGATCGAAGATTCCAAGATTGAGCTAGAATTATAACCCTGAACAAGCAGAGGATGATCACATGCTTGCCTAAGCCGTAAGAGCAACAACAATATGTTGACATAATTTTGTTGAACAGTCCCAGACGCTGCATAAGCCTGAAATCGAAGAATTATTATTAATACAATTATCAGCAACAGCAAAGAAAAATAAACAAAATTACCATACCACAGCTGCTTTGCTACTGCCACATCAAACAGAATACAATTAACCAATTCACACTTGGATAAAAAGAATAATATTCCTTATATGTTTGCGTCACTCTTATTATTACAGAATGGTATTAATTAGATGCTTATTTAGATGCACCACTGCTGAGCTACATGCATCATCAACACAGACAACATCAATGACCACCCTAATAGAAATTAGAGACCAAAAATCTTGATCACCCCAATTTAAGACCCCTACCATATAGTTCAGTTCAACTTTATTTTACGCATTTTCGGCTAAGATGGACATTGGACACAACAAGTCATAACCTGAACATTCCACGAAATCATCAAGACAACCAACCAACCCTAGAAGCATGCCCAAATTGAGTACAATTTACGCAGAGTGATAAATATTAAAAACTTGCAAGCCTCGAAGGCCTGAGCCTTAATAAGGTGGGTTGCTAATAGCAAACTAATTGACTGCATCAACTCTTCTTTAAAACGGGTGGGAAGGGAAGAATTACAGCTTATACCAATATTTTGGAAATCAACAGACGAGATATGCACGCTGGCACGGACAACTGAGAGGAACACACAATCCACATAAAAAGCAAAAGATTACAGCTGAACGCGCAGCAGGCAAACATTTCACTAAATAGTTTCTTGTATCAGTAACAAACTGTGCTCTGTCAGTAGCAATGCCTAACATTTTTAAAACAAGTTGCAGCATCTTGTCAAATATACAAGAGCAGGATTTCATCTTCACAAGAATAATATTGAAGAAAAGGATAATACAGAGAAGAAACCAGGAGAACATAGCAGTGCATGCAGCTGCCCGTTAGCAAGAACAACAGGAGGGCTGATCGGTCAGCTGAAGCCTAAAGGATGAGCTTCACATGCAGCGGCGGGTAAACAATATACTCAAATAAATTTCAATAGCATTCATCAAGCATGCTGTGGCGTTATTATTAAAGAATATTCAAACAACTAGCAGTGATCCCTTTAACTATTCAGAGAAGAGACAAACTCCAAGTACAAGAAAAGTGAAGTGGTTTGCAAAAAAGGATTACAGACAATAAGATAGAAAAGAAAGTGTAATTACAACTCCAACTTAAAACATACTTGAAATTGAGCACGAGAATCAGCCTCCAGTCTGGAGTAGAAGTCTCGTTCCTCCTCTGAGAAATCCACTTTCTTCAGTTTTACAGATTTAGGTGGCAAATTAATAATTGGTTCCCCATCAAGCAGCGTACCTAGAGAAAATAATAGGCATTACACACTCTTGAGAAATAACTTGCTAGGGTAACAATTAGCCATTGTACAACAAAACAATATGTTCTGAGTACTACAATTATCCAAAGCAAACAACTGGAGGAGGGTAAAGAGGGGAACAGGGAAGGCAATACAGTACAAGACAAAAGAAAACACGGTTTCTTCAACTCAAAGGTCAGAATAGTTAACCTAGACTACAACTGACATAGCAAACTTGAACACCAACATTGAAGCCACTTCGATTACAAACAAGTAGGCATCGAACATCTATTTCAATTACAGGGGATTGAGAACTTTTCATTCTCCAATTTCAACATCCTAGAGCAAAATAACTCAACGAAAATGTCCAAAAGCTTGATACATAAAACCACACCAGACATGCTTGCGCATTTCAGATAACAATAAGCATAACAATAAATTTTACTTTTTCTTAGACAAATGCAAACAACTTAATTTAAAAAATCAAAAAAGAAATTAAAAAAAACAGAAGAAAAAGAAAAATCTTGCTGTTGCCTCCCATTTTCCAATCCATAAACGAAATTTGAGTGAGAGCTGTGAGTGCTGCTAGATTTCAGCTCATACGTATTATGCCTCACAACTGAAATTCTGATTTTCTTGTAGGGACACCTGTAAGAATTATAATAACAACGAAGTACGCCAAATCGTTCCCCAAATTTTATTAGCCAGCTTACTACAGTAACAATATAAAATATAGGTTAGATTTTAAATATTCAAACTGAAAACATGTTACCAATTTACCACATCAGAAGTTCAGAACAGCACGCTGTGATCTCAGAAGTCATCAATTCAACATGCTAAAATGGCACTACTCATAGTTGAATGTCTGCTTTTGTATTATAGTGATGAAGAATATACACCTACTTATTGGTTACTCGTAATGAAGTCGCAGCCAGTTGACAATTTCAATTTAGGTTCTAGCATGAAGAGCCTCTCTACAGTTGCAAGGTAAGACTGCCAACATCTAAACCCTAAGAACATCATGGGCAAAATTTAGCGGTGCCGTGGCACTAGGTTGATAGTTAGGTTTGTTTTGTAATCTCCTGACATACACAGACACAAGAAAAAAAAGGGGGGGGGGGGGGGGAAGAGAAAGAGGATTCTAAAGCTCTTCTAATCATGATATTATGTGGGAAGAAAACAGGCAATCAGTAACTTATAAGGGTATATTGGATGCCAAACCATGAACATCATCATAGAAATAACAGAATGTGTTCAGCATTCCTATGCAATAACGTATTCTAGGTCTAACCTTTTGTACGGCGTAACATTATAGTCTTCAAGACAGCTTGAAGCTTCCGATACCCACTAGACGGATTTCTACTGATTGGGAACTTAACCATGGAGCAGAAAGACTTGTACACAGAATATGGATCATACTTGAGAAATCTGAAGTAACTATAAAGATCATCCACTGCATTTTGTATAGGTGTCCCTGACAAGCACCACCGACGTTTTGCACGAAGACCCCAGCAGGCTTGGGCTACTTGAGTCCTGTGATTTTTTATGCTCTGGGCTTCATCAAGTACAACTCTGAACCATCTCACTCTTGCAAGAGGACGAGCAGCTGATTCAAGCAATTCATTGTCCATTCCTCTCTTGGAGCGTTTTTTATCAGAATTTGGGGGATGCTTTCTCTTCTTACTTGGCAACGTAGGTGCATCACCTGCATCTGGTTTTCTTTTATCACTGCCATCTTTAACAACAACAGGCTGCTTTGGGACCTCCATGCTTACAATTGAATACGTTGTAAGAACAACATCAAATTTAGCCACTTCATATGGATCCTTCGTTCGGTTACTACCATGGTAGACTAATACAGAAAGATTGGCCTTTCTAGTAACTTTATTATGCAATTCCTCAGCCCACTGTCTAAGCACACTAGTAGGACAAACAATGAGGGTCCCGCCAGATGGCCTCCCTTCAGAAGATGATGTTTCGAAACCGTTCGAAGTTTTATTTCTTGTTTTCTTGTCGTCATCGTCATCCAAATCTAGTGTTTCCAGCTCACCTAGGTCTGTTCCTTTTGATCTTCTTGACGATGGAGGCTTTTCCGCAAGAATAAGAGCAATTGTTGAGACCGTTTTTCCTAATCCCTGTTTTTAACGTGAATGCATCTTCAACATATAAGATCATACATGAACAGGAAGTGTCATGTTGAAGAGTTGTACCTGATCATCAGCCAAAAATCCTCCAGAGCAATGCAAGCTGGCTGTTTCTTTTTGCAGCATCCAAGACAATGCGATTCGCTGCAGGAAGACACATACATTAGAATACTGAAAAAAGGAGAAGTGTGCGGAGAAAATATGAGGCAACGAAGCATAATACATCTCCAACTCCACATAACAACATACTATCCAAGAAAAGCATACTTAGCACTAAGGATGAGCTCCTTAAACTTACATCACAAAAATAAAGCCAATTATATTTAAAATTCAGGGGCAAATAGTGATTAAATATCTGACCTGGTGCCTTAAAAGGGGCACTGCCAAAGAGCCATCTGGTGGAGTCGCTTCTGACTTTGGCTGTGACAGATCCTATGTAGAACATAAGAAAAATAAAACATCTCAGATTGTGCCTCCGGCAAGAAATACAAACTATTCAAAGGATATCCTGTCACCGAATTCTGAGAGGGAAACCTCTACATAATGGATATCAATGGCTTCTTAGACATAAGAAATATAACAGAAGAAGACACAAGAATTTCTTAAATGTTTCAATTAAGGCAAGCTATTAATACCCCAAGCCAACCATTAGTTTAGGACACCATCAACAAATACACGAGTGTTGTATACAAAAAGATATTAGGAATTGTAGTTAATGTTTGCTATACAGATGCATTGCAAATCTAAAAATTTCAGAGAACAAACATATCAACAGCTATTTAAAAATGCCAACATTACCGAAAGGGCACCACTAAGGAAATGAACAAGTGTTGTACAAATCAATACTAAGTTTCGTTGTTATTGGTGGTGTTATACAGTTTGATAGCTAATGACATATGCAAAGGACAAACAAGTCAACAATCACTAATTCACCTGCACTAATGCTTGAAAAACTAATCGTTCATCAGTTGTCTTCAGTCTTGGTCCACTGACACCTATGTGTTGAAATGGTGAGGAAATCGCTGAATGTTGAGTTAAAGTTAAGCGCTGCAAAGTAGCAAGAGATTTTCCCTGACTCGATGACGGATTAATTCGCCCAGGTTGACTCATATTTTCAATTATACATAAATCATCATCATCTTCTTCTTCATTCCCATCTACTGATGATAAAGCTCGGCTTGCCTTTTGCATGCCTTTAATTGGATCAGGCTTTATGTTCACAAGTGGAACCATCGTATCTGCTACTTCTTCCTTCTTAGGAAACGAGTTGCCAAATACAGCAACTGTGCTTGTAGAAGATACTGGCCCTTCCAACAGCTGCAGATTGGTTGGCTTTTGGTCAACAGCAGGATTATGGTAATGAAGAGATGGGCCAGCAGCTACACCTATGGAATAATGAGCTTTCGCAGATGCATGAAAGCTCCCAGTTCCAGAACCAAAAGAAAACCCTTGCAATGCAGCTCCATTGTTTGCTTCAGAAGATTTGCATTCAAAACCTTGAAGCAGTTCATTTTTGCTTCTGACCTTCATTTCCACAGCTTGATTTTCACCCGACTTGCCCATCAATCCCCAAATAAATGGCTCTGCTGAAGCTTCATCAGTAGTCGTACTACTACTACTATCATATGTATTTACCGAGTGAGTGCAATTAAGGATTGATTCAGGTCTATTTCCATCAAAGAAATCATATATTGGAACATCTGATACAGCCATATTTGCATCCCCCACTTCTAACATCTTATTCTCTAACCATGAATGAGAAGACCGAGAATCATCTACATCATCCTTGATGTTTCTCATCATCAGTCCATTTTCCAACATGAAATCATAGTTTGTGCCGTCAAAAGTATTTTGATTTGGAAAACCAGCAGAAACATTAAAGTCATTGAACCAATCCTGGCTAGATGAATTATAGTTTGTCTCCACAAAGTTAGGCAGCTGAGACTCCTGGGAAACATAAGACCCTATGCTACTTTTATTCAAAGATGATGTGTCATCAAATTTGGTTAACACTGTCTCTGCAGGTGATGCACATGGAACTTGCTCCAGAGCCTCCATTGTCTCAGCACTATTTTCGCTCACAGCACCATAATCTACAAAATTCACAATAAGTTCATATAATTACCCAATCACAGAACAATGCAATCACTCCAGAAGAAATCAAAAAGTAGTACAACAACGACAACCTGAAGTAATCCCACTTCTAGCAAGGTCTCATGACATGTACATGTACACAACCTTAACACTGAATAGTGCTGAGACATCCAAGACTATCAAAGATCAGGAATGAAGAAAATGGAACTACTCAACTCAGCATTTTACAACTGGGACACTCACAAACCATGCAAGAACTATAACAGAAAACAAAAAACTAGAAAATAAATTTATTTAGCAATCAACATGTGAGAGCGTGCATCTAGCCTCCCAACCCCGCCTGTGCATGAACCTCATGAGAGGCACTGGGTAATGTATGACTAGCATGGTACAGTAACATAAGAGCACAATTGCAATCTTCTATGAAAAAGCAAACTCCTACCCCCCCCCCAAAAAAAATGTCAATTATACCTGATCCCAAACATTGACAGGAGGAAAACAATGAAGAAGAATTAAATCAAGGAATCTACCGGCTACTTAAACTAACTAGGAAAGCCAAATCAGCCTTAACAAACAGCTTTGCAAGTATTTCATACATGAAAACCCCATATAACTAAAAGTGCTTGCAAGTAATTCATATACGGAAACCACCTTATAACCTTTAAAAAGTGCTTACTTCAAACATACCTACGTACTTTCGCTGCATCTCAGTGTATCTAAGTGAAATTTTCCCTAATTAAAATCACGGTGAGGCATCCATAAAACGCAAGGGGTCATGTACGAAGTGATACTTTCTCAAACAATTAGTGATACTTTTTCACACAGTTAGTGATACTTTTTAAAACAACTGGTGATACTTTTTAGTTTCAAAAGAGATTTTTTTATAACAGAAAGTGTGATACTATGCACGACAAAGTAATACTTTTTCAAACAATTAATGATACCAGAAAGTGATACTTTTGGATGTCTTTCATAAATCACCCCATAAGACCTTCCCTTACAAGACGGACTGCAGTTGTTAGAGTCCAATCCTAAATATATTGAAGCAACAAACTATTTTATTTCACATATATAGAGATTCAAAACTCATTGTTCTAGATAAAGAAAAGTATTAGTTAAAAAGTGTAAAAAATACAGTAAAGGAGAACAAGATACCCTCCATAAAGATGTTGTTTACAGATTAGCACAGTGATGCCACAGTTCAGTGATTGAAGAATCAAAACTCATATTTTGGCTTCTTAAAAGCTTTCATCAACCCTTAATCTCCAATTAATTAACAACAAAAAATTTAGGACATATTTCTTAGTAGAACTTGAAAGAAAAAAAATTAAAATCATGTGCAGAAGGTACAATTATTCCAAATTGGTCGATTCATGTCGTAACAGCAACAAGATTTCATGTAACCTCCACAAGATACCATTTCCATCACTGTATGACGATGTCATCAGTTCTAAAAATGCAATTACCGCAAAAGTTTTCTGCCTATGGCATATATATAGACCAAAGTCGCCAAACAGCAACAATTGAAAGTGAAAACAGGCTTTGTCTATTCAAACTGGTCAAGGCAAGCCCTGTTCTAGTTTTTGAGCTTGTAAAATGAAGAGTATCTTTGCAGAACAGCCAAAGGTTTTCTACTGACTACTAAGTCCTTTAAGTCCAAAACAGTGTGCTAGATAGTGAATAACTTTATGCTTGTGTTCAGCACATAATTAATCAGAAGCATCATATTCATTCAACATTAAACTCGAGAGGTATACAGCTACAATAGCTTACCTTGGTGACGGAAGTTCTCACCATTGCCAACATGAACAGCTGACCCATATTCTTGAGTATTGTCAGTCGATGGATAAAATGGATTGGTCTGCAATGCAAATAAATCAATCACATACAATAATACAGTGGATAATCCACAGAAATTACATTTACCATTGATCTTGATATTGAAATCACTCCAGAATTTCAGAGATACAGAGGATTAAAAGGGTCTTCGCACGAAGAGACTTATCTTTTTCAAATTCTTAGGTTAATTCTATCAACAAAAAAGAAAATAAATAAATAAAAAGTTCTCAAGTTAACTACTTTGAACTTGGAGCTAATTACCACTAATTAAGCCACAAACAGATGTTTCTTAGTTTAATCTATAAAAAACTTTATCTACCAAATTGCCTACAACATGGCAAATCTATTTATTATAAGAAATTTCACAACCTCTTGTAAGGAAACATAAATTAAGGTATGCATCCCAAGAAAACAAAATATAAGGTGGTTTCTTGTAACACTATATTTTAAAAAAATATATATTTTTAAATAGGTAGTTGAGTTTAAACCAACATTATGATGAAGTTATGACTACTTCAGGAGAAAAAGATAGTATAGTATCAAAACAAAACAACTTCCAAGTACAACCCTTCTAAACAAAGTAACAAAAGCTTTGTTTCAGATTGCTATAAGCTATGAATATGTTGTCGAGCAACGCAGCATAGGTGTTCAGGCAACAGGCATACAAGTAATTATGACTAGTTCGATGTACCCCCAGCTATAGGAGTAAAAAGTCACAGAAGTAATGGTATTTTTTGCTTTAGGACAAGGCATAACGAGACGGAGGGGATTAAAATACTATAATAATTGCCCAAAAATACAAAAATCAATATGCTAAAGCATAGTAACATTCTAATAAGAGTGTAAATGTATAATTACCCAGATACTTAATCTACATAAACCCTGTTAACGGTTGTGCTAAAAGGAAAGCGTAATCCTTTGTTTGGTTTTCTTATTCACCCTAATATATGCTCACCAACACTGAAGTTCGACTTCTTACAAACCAAATACTCCTATCATCTAGCACCAAGTCTTGTTAAAATGATTTTATCTTCAAGATTCATATTTTGCGATTTTCATCCATGCAATGCAGTTGTTTGGTAAATCCTACCCATAAATAGTCCATTCAAGCTTTTAGGGTGTCATCCTCGATTGCTGATCTTTAAATAAAAATAATAATCACCCCCCATATGGGCATATGATCAGCAAGCAAGTCCCTGAAATAATCTTCAATATCTTTCCCTCAAGCATTCTAGTGAATAGGCTACTTTTCCTTTGATAGAGAAATTCAAAGAGGCCATTTCAAACCAAACTCCTCCTGTCCTCCACATCAATCATCTTCAATGTAAAAGATTCTGGATTTCCAGCATAATATAGCTGCCCAATTCTAGAGTATTCAACAGCAACCACAGAACAAACACACCTCTTGCTTGAAATCACCTCGGCTATGAAAATCAAATCACACCTCGCATTTGGTATTGAGCCCAGTAGAATTTTTTTTAACTTAATCTTGAATCAGTCAATGTAGACAATGAGTTAACACTTTCAATCAGGCTCTTAGTAAGATCTTCACCACTTCATCATATTTCCATAGTGACCACTAAATTATGTCAATCAATCTAACAAATAAAGCAGGAGCATACAGCTTTAGGATGAACTCCACAGCACTACAAGACCTCCCTCTTTAGCTTTCGCTCTCCTCTATCCAAATCATCAAGCTTGTTTTTATCTACTAACCATAATCGTATCAATGTCCAGACAAATTTACTGATAACATAATCAGTCTTCTTTAGCAGTTGACAAATTCAACCCTTTGCCATCTCACCAAAGAGACTCAAGTAGTGAATTCTGCCCATTCCTTGCAACAGACACCGTTTTCAATAAGTTCCGATGTCGAGTACGTTTTAACTTGAGCACCTTAGAGCATCCACATTCGATAAATATACCAAAGTCTAAAGACTGTCGGACTGGGCTACTTGATGGGATTGCTGTACAGTTTTAGTCAAAATTGGAGTGCCCACAGGCGTTAAACATGGACTAACTAGGGCTTAGCAGCAACAGTCCAACTAACATCCCTAAGACACCACAGCAACTAGAAGAACACAATTAAGCAAAAACAAAACCAACCCAGTTGCTCAATCAATAAACCCACAAGAAAATTTGTATCACTAACAACAATCTTGCTACAATTCAGCAAAATCTCACCTATTTTTACTGTTTTTCCCCCTAATTTAGCTTTTACAGTCAAAACGGACAATCAAAAGCAACAACACGAAAATCACCTAAAACCTACTTAGAAAATTCACTAAATCAATCAAAACTCAAAATTAAAAAGAACACCTACCGGCAAAGGAGCAGAATTCTGGTTCCCCTCATTGAGAATCTCAAAGAAAGATTCGGCATCAATAGAAATCCCACAATCATCATCATCACCATCAAGAAAATCAGTCACGGACTCAAAATTAAAACCCTCCTGAGCCGCCGTCATCATCAGAAACCCCAAAAATCAGCGGCTAGTAGCGATCAAATCAAAATCAACAACCTAAAAAATCCTCTGATCGCAACAAATAAAAGTCCTTCTCCATATAACAGCGAAATTGAAATCTCTCAAAAGAGGAGGAGAGGAGAAGAAGAAGAAGAATCCATGGAAATTTCGCGGAGGTTTCGCTGGTGAAGACGAAGAAGAAGATTGAGGAGAGATGAAACCTGACTTTTTCTCTCTCTCTCTGATACTCTCTCGTTGTTGTTGTTGCTTTTACGTTGCGGTTAGTGGGAAAAACAGGGAAAAGGGGAAAGGGAGGGGGCGTTGATTTTAAATGGAGAGGAGAGAGAAAGAAGAGAGAGAAAGAAGAGAGAGAATGGGAGGTGTCGTCGTTTATTGGGGGCGGCCGAGGGGAACAGGGAGAGACGGGAGTTTTCTGGCTTTCACACTCGGATCGTCACACGCTATTTCACGTGATTCTCTTTATATTTTTCCCATATTTGCCCCAATCACGTTTTTGGATTTCTTTCTTTTCAATTACTACCTCCGTCTCTAAATCTCCTAGGCTAATACTCTTTGGCACAAAAATTAAGAAAGCTACTAAAAGTCCAAAATAACCCCAAAAAGGGGTGGGGGAGTAGTTGGAGATGAGGGCATAATTGTCACTTTAGTGTAAAATTGTAGTCTAAAAATAGAATTGCCTAGGAGATTATGTGACATCCCAAAAAGGAAATTGCCTAGGATATTTGGAGACGGAGGGAGTACTACTTTGTGCTTGAGTGGTACTCAGAGTCGCAGTCTTAACTATCGGGATGATATTGGCAATTAGATTAAGGATATGTTTAGCATAATTAGTTGATAAGGTAATTAATAAGTTAGATTATAGGATTAAAAAAAATTATTACAAGTTCGTATAAAATAGGTAAAGTTGAAAAGGTAGCTGGAAATTGCCAAACCACAACTGGCTGATAAGATAACTAAGGGCATCCACAATGATAATCTTAAAAGTTTCAAATTTTGTGAAAATTAAGAGTCTTGAGAATAGTGGTTGGTTTTTACTTTTCAAGATCTTAAAAGGAGTCTTGAGTTTTTAAGACTCTACTTAAGACTTTCATGTGGTCCCTACTTCAGAATTATTAAATAATTTAAGTATTAAAAAAAAAAATTGTTGCTGGGCCCACATGAAACTATAAAGTTTAAAATTTTAAAAATCTTAGACCCTATTCGGGGTAGTTGCCAGTTGCCAATTTTTAGTTTTGAAAAGTTTTCAACTCTTTGTGGAAATTTAATTTAAAGCTGATTTTTTTTGTGCTTACAGTTCCCTGCTTAATTTTCAAAACTGAAAACAGAAAACTGAAAACCAAAAAAAATTGTTTCCAAAAACTGGTTTTGAGTTTCCAAAAAAAATTGAAAATTGGCAACTGGCAACCACCACAAACAAAGCCTTAAGAGTTTGAACCATTATGGTGTAAATTATTGAATGTCTTAAATTGAGTCTTAGTGAGCGGAATGCTAACGCAACGAGTTTTAACAATGTTAAAGGTTTTAACTATTGTGGATGCTCTAATAAAGTTAAGTTTATAAGTTATCAGTGTAAACATAATTACGAGTTATTATAAAATAGTTGCAAACTTGTTGAAAAATTGCTAGAGGTTAAAAGCTAGTACAATAGCTAATCAAAATTGTAAGTAAAAGTTAGTACTGATTTTCGCTTACATAGTACCACTTTTTGTTTGTCCAATACTTGCCCGATATATCAGGCGGCCTGATAAGAAACAAACTGATTTTTCGTAACTTTTAGGCAATGATGATGGCTAAATTAAGAATTAGGATTATTTATATTTCTTTTACTCAATGGAGGCACAAAGACCAATATAAATTAACATACAACAGGGGAGGGGAGAATCGAATGTGGAACCTAATGTATCAAGGCCTCAGTCTTTAACTAATTAAGTTATAGCTTATACACTAGAAGTCTAGGACACATAAAAAAAAATTAAAATAAAATAAAGTAATCGTTATAGGTACAATTTAAATGGCATAAATTTACTAGTGTAGCAACTCAAGAGGTGTTGGCCCACTGGTAAACAAGCTTTCGCTTATACACTAGGTCACGGGTTCGAACCTCTTGGGGAGCACCTACACGAATTTATTTGTGGAATATCCGAGGCTGTGCGTTAGGATGTGCCCTTTAGCCACGCCCAAGAAAAAAGGAAGTGAGCCAAGTGGAGCATGTATGAAGGAGTCAGGCGCTTCTTCTATTCTTATTCTTTTCCCTGGCGCAGCTGGGCCATCCTGGACTTGAACCAGAGACCTCGCCCGTGAAGTAAATCATCGCACCTACGGTCCAACCAATTGGGAGAGAATC
>BSSO01000627.1:0-30603 GCA_030267885.1 Mesembryanthemum crystallinum
GTGTCGTCTCGAAGACCGTGCAAAATCTCAACGTAAAGATTTTTAAAGAACGGAGGGAGTATGTAATACACAACTTTTTTTTTCATTTTAAAAAAGTCTTACACCCACGTCATTGAAATTCCTAATTCCACAAAAATCACACAACACATTATACATCATTATGTAGTAGCTGGACCCCCTGAGTAGCCACGCATGCCGGTGGGGCAAAACTCGCCATGCGTCTGGAAAGGCCAAAAAAACATGGGCTACATAAGTGGGAAAACGGGGCCTCCAAACCCCGAATTTTGAAGGGTGATATTTTTCTACGATATTGCATGGGCACTTCCATAGGGATATTGGAGGAGCCCATGGCCGAAAAAACAGGTCCCTACGAGCACCCGGAGGCCTCGTAATGGTGACCCGAAACACGGCATCGAATAGCGAAAATGTGGGTGGAACGGGAGTTAGGCCTCTCGGAACGCTCCGCGGAGCCAAGAGAGGGCCTCTTTGGCTCCCCCCAAGTGACTATGCAAGCCGGTGGGGAGAAACTGAACCGGCACCCGGGAGGGTCCAAAAGCGTGGGCTATAAATGGATAAACGGGTCTCAGAACCCCAAAAATTGAAGGGTAATATTATTCTACAATATTGCATATAATAGGCACCTCCATAGGGGCTTGTGAGGAGCCCATGACCAGAAAACGGGTCCTTAAGAGCACTCGGAGGCCTCGTAATGGCGACCAGAAACAAGGCACCGAACAACGAAAATGTGGATGGAATGGGAGGGAGTTACTCCTTTCGGAACGCCCCCCAGAGCCAAGAAAGGGCTTCTTGGGTCCCCCTAAGTGACCACACAAGCCGGTGGGGCGAAACTAAATGGCGCCCGGGAGGGTCCAAAAGTGTGGGCTATAAGTGGGCAAAACGAGTCCCAGGACCCCAAAAATTGAAGGATGATATTATTCTACGATATTGCACAGGCACCTCCATAGGGGCGTGGGAGGAGCGCATGGCTAGAAAATGGGTCCCTAAGAGTACTCGAAGGCCCCTGTAATGGTGACCTGAAACAATGCACCGAACAGAAAACGTGGGTGGAATGGGAGTTAGGCCTCTCGGAACACCTCCCGGAGCCAAGAGAGGGCTTCTTGGGTCCCACTTAGTGACCAAACAAGCCGGTGGGGCGAAACTGAACTGACACTCGAGAGGGTCCTAAAGCGTGGGGTATAAGTGGGCAAAATGGGAACCCGAAACCCCAAAAATTGAAGTGTCATATATTTTCAACGATATTGCTCGGGCAACTCCACAAGGATGTGGATAGGAGCCCTTGCCCGGATTCCTAACAGCCCTCTGAGACTTTGTAAGGGTCACCTAACACCAAGTCTGAACTCCGAAAATGTGGGTGGAAGGGAAGTTAGACATCACGGAATGCCCCCATCGAGCCATGAGGGTTCTAATAAGTCACCACGCACGTCGGTGGAGCAGAACTCAATTGGCGCCCTCAATGGTCTAAAAACGTGGGTTATAAGTGGTAAAATGGGGTCCCAAAATCCTAAAAATTTTGAAGTGAATTTTTTTTACACGATATCATACGGACCCTATAGGGATCGACTTCCTTGAAATTATCGGTCTTAGCTTGTAGCTATTTGTCTGAGTAAAACAATTAGGGTTGGCACATAATAATCCAAGTAAGAAAATTTTAAGGTAATAATTAACCACGCCAAACATGGGAGCAATATTGTTCACTTATTAACAATTTGGATGTTTTTTTTATTCAGTAAGCACAATTGTTTTTGGTGAATATAAGTATATAACTCATGAATGCCAAACTGATAGGGGGTCTAAGTTTGCAGTTGGTTTCTAGTATCAACTTCAAAAATTAGTTTGTTGACTACAACGAAAAAGAAAATTAAAACCTCAGATTTCAGTATATTTACGGAGTAGCTAGTTACAGGAATTTGCAGCTCAGCATTTATGCACAATGCAAAATACTGTATCTCCAATGATCTTATCCCATATTTATTTATTTATTATTATTATTATTTTTATTATTATTATTATTTTTTGGACAACGGAAAAGATACAAAGGCTATGTTTGGTAAAATTAGCTGTAGCTGTGAGCTTTAGCGGTAGCTTTTGCTAAAATCTTGTTTGGTCGCAGAGAGAAAAAAAAACAAGCTGTAGCTTTTACTCAAAATCTAGCTGTCAAGGCTTTCAAAAATCAGCTGTAGCTGTAGCTTTGCTAAAATCTTTATTTGGTAGCTGAGAGAAAAAAAACAAGAAGTTGCAAGCTTTAAGCTGTAGCTTTTGCCCAAAAGCTGCCAAAAGCTAGCTTTTGGTGCCAAACACAGCCAAAGTTGTCCCATAAATCAATTTGATCCATGGACTGTAGTCGATTTTTTTTACCAAAATGAAAAAAGAAAAGAGGATTTATTGGGAAAGAAATCATTCCTGATCATGTATTAAAATAGGAACAAATCCCTATTGATATGCACAATCACTCTCTTGCTTAAGATCTTTCATTTCTTCCCTTGATATCTGCATGTTATATAAATTGCCCCTCTTTCCAATAATAAAATTCATATTTTAAAGCATAAAAACCAAAGTGATATTGAAATACAAAAAAGATGGCGAAAAATCTCTCCTGTTTCATTTGTTTCCTTGTTATTGTTGCTTTGGGTAAGCTTCTGAAATACAATACATGCACTAAATTTCCAAATTTGTCATCTCCTTTAGTTTTCTGAAAGTTTTTTTCAAATACTAATTTAATTTGTCTATAGATTATCTAGAAATCTGTACTTTTTTTTTTTTATCATTCAAAAACAACAAATAAAAATTCTCTACTCTTTGCAATATGCACTCTCATATAGTGACATTGAGTATGAAAAACAAACGTTTCATTTATTTCCTTCATATCTTTGCAGTTTTCGTTCTATTCTGATTGCTTCAACTGTCATGCCAATTTATTTTCTGAAAATTTAACAGTATAAGAGTAATAGTATATAACAATAATATACATTGCAGTTGGGCCAATGTTACAAAAAGTAGAGGGTCGCATCTGCTATCAAGAACTAGGAGACTGCACTGCTGACTGCCCAGAAAGGTGCAGAGTGTTTAAGGTGGGTGGTCAAGGTATCTGTTTACCCCGAGAGAGCCCTAATCGCTGCATGTGCCTCTGGTTCTGCAGCGCAAATCAGCCTGATTCAACTGCCATACATCACTAGTAATGAAGAAAGATTCTTAATTGTTGCTTCTATGTATTTTTGGTGCTAAGATGAAATAAGAAGTTAGCCATCACTAGAGATGTATGCTGTCTTATCCTTAATTGTTTGTAGCATTCTAAGTAATCCCTTCAACATGACTAATGCAATATTTCTGCGGTTGTGCAAACTTATTTGGTTCCTTGTAGCATAATGAACCTTAGTTTTCACTCATTTATCAATCTATCATCGTCGTTGTCAAAATCTTGAGGTATTTAAAATCACCTCCAGAGAATAGCTAAGAATTCAGACTTCAGCATCTGAATTTTGATTTTCACAAATTATCAACTTAGTGTTAAACCCTTATTGTTTGCATCATATGTACTTCAGAACAATTTGCAGGAATAGTTAAATATGATAACAGAGATGAGATGTGCTATACATACAGATTTGATTTCTCTTCAAGAAGGATCAATACACTTTCAATTCACTAAAGGTACAGACAACTATACTACTGCACTTCGTAGAAGTCTATAACTTCTAACAGTGCATAAAAATTGGTTTCATATGAGCTATAATTGTGCCCATATATATTTAACACAGCTGCAAGTAATCATACATCACAAGTCTTTCTTCTAGCACAGAGAGACAGGTCCAGAGATAACTAGAACGAAACCTTTTCAGTTTTGTCAGAATGCTCGTTAGGAGATCTGAAAGCACAAGGATCAGCATCTACGAGCATCTTGACCACATCTCTCATGGTAGGGCGTAGAGACGGAAGCTTGGTTGTGCAAAGAGTGGCAATCTTCAATACCCTCATCATATCATCTTTGATGTCATGGGAAACCACCTTGTGATCGAGAACATCAATCTCATTTTTTTGGTTATGTAGGCAACTCATAACCCAGTAGACAATGTCTCTTGCTTCTCCATATTGCTCTTCAATGGGATTCCGACCAGTCAGTAGCTCAAGAAGCACCACTCCAAAACTGTACACATCGCTTTTCTCAGTGATCTTGCGAGTATATGCCAGCTCTGTGGAGGATAATGCAACAGGAACAACAAGCATCAGAGTTTTAATGAGGCTCAATTACAAAGAGCTAAACATAAGAAATGAACTATAAAATGCAGTATATCAGAATACGAGTGTCTAATTCTACAAGGATTCTAACAAATAAATGGGGGGAAATCTATTGTTTAGATTTTGCTGTTCTTTCTTCCTGCTTAAAATGACTGCTTTTTTGGACACTGGTCTGGCATGATGACATCTCAGGCAGAATAGAGATATGATATATACCAAACAGAAAAGGGGGCTTAAGTTGCCAAGTTAAGGCAGATTTCAGGTAGTACATTTGCATAGATCCTTGTTTTTGACAAATGTGGTAGTAAAGCTCCAAAATCTGCAAGTTTTCCAATAAGTTCCTCTTAAAGCTGACAGGGAAGGGTTCAGGATATACTCCATCATATATCATTGAAAATTATCAAGAATACAAGATCAGAATATGATAATGAGACATTATATCCTAAAGCTACCAATTAAAAGTAGAAACCACAAATCAATTCAGAAGATTTGGAGCTTACCAGGTGCTATATAACCATGAGTACCAGCAAAGCAGCTATTCTCAGACCCTGCAGGAGAATCTTCTGTGGCTTTAGCAACCCCAAAATCAGCAATTTTTGGTTCATAGTCATCATCAAGTAAAATGTTGGTCGATTTTATATCTCTATGAATGATAGGTGGTGAGCAATCGTGGTGCAGATAGGCAAGACCCTTTGCAACTCCTAAAGCAATTTTGTAGCGCTTAAACCAATCTAGTTCCGGCTGTCCACCCTTGATCTCCCGATGAAGCACTTCAAACAGGTTGCCCTTTTCCATGTACTCGAAAACTAGAAAACCCGAACCTCCTCTTAGCAAGCAGGTGTAGAGCTTCAATATGTTCCGGTGTCTAATTTTTCCCAAAATATCCATCTCAGAAGATAAGGCCTTAAATCCAGTCCCTCTCCATAGTTGCTTCACAGCAACAGTTCCTCCATTCTTCTTCAGATCCAATCGATAAACCTTTCCTGTGCCTCCACTTCCAATTACGTTGCCTTCATCCAGGTTACAGATCTCATCCACATCAAATTCCAAATGGTGGAACGATTCAACTTTCCATTTTGTGTCTGTCTCACTTCCCCCTTCAAGATCATCATCATGTGAAACCTTGTAGTGCCTGTAGTTTATGAGAAGTAGCCCAGCCAAGAAAACTACCACGACAGACAAAATAATGCACGTAATCATCAATTCATTTGATAGGCCCTTCCTGTGGCTTTGTTCACCATTGCACACCCTAATCCCATAATTTATCGAGGTTTTCACACCACTTTCAGTGCAGAGTCCCTTGTTACCAATAAAAGCATCCTTGCTCCCAATCTGTAATAGATCCCAAGGAACACTTCCTGATAGTTGGTTCATGGACAAATCAATCAAACTCAACCTCAACTTCCCTAGACTCTTTGGAATAGGGCCTGTAAGTCTATTACTTGAAAGATTGAGAGAGTTCAATGAGCTCATCTGGGAAAGTGTACTTGGGATTTTACCACCCAATAAATTTCCTGCAAGATTCAAGTCTGCAATACTTGTGCACTGGCCAAGTTCTGATGGGATTGATCCAGTAAGCGAGTTCCCTTGCAACTGCAACGACGAGAGCTGTTGTAAGGCTCCTAACTGAGGTGGTATCTCACCTGAAAATGAATTATTACTCAAATAGAGCCTCTCCAGTTGAGTAAGCTTTCCAAGTTCTGATGGAAGCGGCCCTGAAAACCTATTGTTCTCCAAAATCAACTGACTCATGGAGGCTGATTTCCCAATTTCCGGTGATATCTGCCCTACAAAATCATTATTGCTAAAATCTATTATATCTACAATAGGCATTGCCCATATACCATCTTCAAGTTTCCCAGACAATTGGTTCTGATTGATTCTGAATCTCACAAGTGATTTACAATCAGCATAAGAAGCAGGGAACTCTCCAGAAAAGTGATTATCCAGAGCAAGCAAGAACTGTAGGCTTCGGCTTTCACACAAGTAGCGAGGGAAAGGACCGGTAAAGTTATTTTCAGAAATGTCTATACTTGTCAGTGGAGAGAATCTCCCAAAATTTGCTGGGAATTCCCCTGAGAAGCTATTCCTGTAAATGGAAAAGCCTGTGAGATGTTGTAAATCTCCAAATCCAGAGGGAATTTCCCCTGTTAACTGATTCTCATACAGCTGAAAAACTGTCAAATTCTTCAGATTACCAATCTCAGGTGGCAACTTCCCATAAAACTGGTTGGCAGAAATATCAATTTCCTGCAGCAAAGTGAGGTTTGCTAGCTCAGGAGGAACTTCACCAGTTAGGTTGTTAGCAAAAAGCTCGATCTTGGTCACCTTGCTCAACTCAGATATCGACTTCGACAATGTCCCAGACAACCTATTTCGAGACAAGTCAAATGTACTCAGCTCTTTCAAGCCAAAAATCGATTCCGGAATATCTCCTACCCTCTTACAGTTGGACAAGTACAGCCAACTCATGTTCTTCAGATTGCCTAAACTCTCTGGGATTCTACCTTCAGTGAAGTGATTATTTCCCAACCCCAAAGACACCAACCCAGTCAAGTCCCCAACCCAAGCAGGAAAGTCCCCAGTGAAGTAATTCGATGACAGATCGAGCACCTCCAGATTCCTGAGCCCAGAAAGGTCAGGAATTCTTCCCACCATCTTATTGATAGTGAGATTCAGAACCTTGAGACTTGTGCACTGGCTCAAATCTTTTGGGATGTTCCCAGAAATGGAGTTTGATGTAAGAACAAGAGAAGTAAGGCTTTGTAGTTTACACAAAGAAGGCGAAATCTCGCCCGCCAACGACACATTGTCAAGCGAAATGCCAGTGATCCTCCCACTTTCTGGGTCACAAGAAACCCCAGAAAATTCACAAGGGGGATTAGAATCAGACCAGGAGCTAAGGTGATTTGTTGGGTCTTTGAGGTAGGATTTGAAATCGAGAAGGACCCCTTTCTCGACCGTTAAAGATTCATATTTTGGCGGGAAATTACAAAGCAACAAGAGCAAGAGAAGCACAGAATGATGATATTTGGTGATTGCCATTTTGATGGGAAAACAGAGAAGGGCAAAATAGTCAATCAGTAAGAAGGGTGTGAATCGAGGGGACGTATAGCTCCATTGTTGGCTTCCCTTGGTTGGCTCGATAATACCAACTGTTCCAATAGCAAAAGAGCAAAACAGAACAAGTAAAAATTAAAGGGGGGAAAATTAAGAGAAATTAAAAAAGAAAACTTAAGAATCATAATTTAGTGGTAATAAATCAATGAATAGTAGTACAAGTGAAGGAAGAGATCTATAGAGAGGGTGGTAAAATGTCATTAATTACGTGGGTTTTGATGATAAAAGTTCGAAACTTTCTTTGAAGCCACTCTTCAAACAGTTGATAGGCTTGTTAATTGGGACCTTTTGCAATCATTAGAAAACAATGCAAAGCCAAGCTACGGACTGACATGGTGTATGGGCTTGCTTTGTAAATTACTCAATTGATTGAGGGTTGATTCGATAAAAATCATGGAAAAAGATTGCATAGTACCCACTTTTTCAAGTTTCCATATCTTTATCAAAATTATCCCACAAAGCTCAAACCAATCGAGTAAAGATAAAAAGCGAATTTATACTTGCTAAATATAATTAAAGTGCTTTATTTGAAATGGGAAGCCTTTTTAATTGGTGGAATCATTCAATTAAACTTAAAAAACTTAATTGCACATATAACAGATTGATGCAAAAGTAAACAGGGGAAGCTATGAAGATTAAGGGTAGTGAAGAAGTACCTTGAAATATTGACTGCAAAAATACTGAAATTCGATCACTCTGTTTCTCTCTCCTTCTCTCTATAGCAGGTGAAAAGCAGATTTGGGAGAGAAAACGGGATACGCTCTGCTCTTGTTTAAAGTAGTGATTAGAAGGTAAGTAAAGCAGGGCTTCTTCATAGAGAGAGACAAGGGGAGGAGAGAGAGATAGAGGGAAAGATTTATGTATGGTAGTAATGTTAGATTGTGGCATTTGGTGGGGAAAAGGGGCCTTTGATTGAGACATAATCACAGGGAGAGAAAGGGACATAAACAGAGGAACAGAGTCTTAGCAAGTCAAGGAGGGTAAGAACTTTTTTTTTTATGTTTGTTTTATCCATTTTAGGGAATTATTAAATTTAATCTCACGTCTGCAGACATGACAACAATTGACCCGACTTGAAAACCGATCCGAATCGAATCATTCCTAGTCAACCTTTTCTTTATCTTAAAATTGACCCGATTCAAAAACCGACCCATCAAACTTGAAATCACTAAACCCAAACCTGATCCAACCAACCTGTTTACCTGATGTACACACTTGCTCTACACTTTTATTCTGTAGGAGAACGCATGAAATCATTTCTCAAAATAAGGCTCTTTTATAAATTAACTTCCAAGTTAGGTTCAGTGATGAAATAATTCTCGCCATGGTATCCAGGCAAGCTTGAGTTAGGACACAACAAGCCCATAATTTTTTTGTCACGGGCCATGTTACGGGTGAGCGAGTTTCCCTATCGTGTTTCATCAATGCTAAGACTTCATCTGATGGAGAACAAGTCTCCTCAAGCAAAGTCGCACTCCAGTAAGGTGACTTTTAGGCCATCCGCAAAATAAAACATAACAATGATATCCTAAACCTACTTGAACATCATGGTGTAATTATTTTGTCACCAAACCTACATTGGAATACCTTCCAAATGAGCATCATTTTGGGAAATAATTCTAGTACATCTGTTGTGAAATTACTAATGTTATTGCCGATGAGGTCTTGCTTAGTGGTTAAGAGTTTAAGACTGAGGCCCTGGTTACATTAGGTCTTAGATTCGATTCCTCATTGTACTGAACGATCTGAACTGAGCTAAGCCAAACTATAAAAGTGCTCTGAATTGAATATAAAAGTGGTAAGTTGAAATATACACAACAATTATCTTATGCTTATTATACTTGAGTTGATACCCATGTTCACAATTTGTATGTGAGCATATTATGATTTTGATTGATAACATACTCCAATCCACTAATAATCTGAGTGAAGGGCTTCATACAAGACTTTCAATCATTTAATAGCGTGAAACTACACTCTTTTCTATCTTAACAAAGGGAATAATAGCTAATCACTATTAAAGCAAACCAGTTAAAGCAAACAATCAAACAATAATAAGAAAATAAAAGCAAGAAGTTGATAGTAGTATCAAAAATGATTGTTCATTCAATTTCAATAATTGAGGAGGCTAGCTAGCAAGTACGTACCTTAGGGTCCTTAGCCCATGCTATGACAGCTTGTAGGATAGTGCCGACATTTGCACATATATAGGCCCCTGAGGATATTGGACAGCACTCATCGATCTTACTAGACACACACACACACTACTGACACTAGTACTTGCTTTACTACTATTTGATCCATCTCAAAACGACCAAACACCCCACTTCAATTAATGTAAACGTGTACATGTACATGTACATGGATTTTAGGAGATGATGCAAATGCAATGCACCTATTATCCCCCACATGATCTAGTAATCTTTTTACCTGGCAATTTATATATGTTCAACTACGTACACTAGTAAAACATAGGCATTGAGGCATCCTAATAAGGACCTAGTCTCACAAAGCCAACAGCTTGCCAAGATTGCACGACAACGCTAGAGTTTTGCGTTTTAGTAGTTATCTTCACACTTGTTACAGACATTAATATGATTTTGGTTATTGTCGTCTTAATTTTCTATGTAATAGAGAATGTGGAGTTTGCAACGTACAATCCGAGTCTAGCCCAAATTGCTTGTATAGAAATGTTTGTGACCAATTATAATGGGTCGGGAGGTCATCCAAGAAGAGGAAATAAGCATTACACACAAATCTTGAAGCCTTCAACTCGTACATGCCTGATAAAGGGCGCATGGTAAATTCAGAATTGAACCTACTCAAATGTTTCCGAATTTCTTTGAGGCAACATTGATATTTATGATTGTTAGCTATAAGTGAAAGCTACCTTTGTAGCATGCATAAAATATGCAATATTATGATTATAGATTTATTGTGCATGCTTTTTGGCTCTTGAAATCATTTTTTTCTTTGATGTGATGGGTATGGGACTCAACTTGTAATTGCTACATATTTCTCTTTTTGTCTATGAGAGGTCAATTTGGATTTACTATATATTGCTCAATTAATCGAGCCTACACCTTGGCCATAGTTGAGGCGTGAAAAACTATCGTCCATTTATGTACGTTGGTGGTGGCCTGTGGGGAAGGGGATAGAACAACACGATACAGATGAGATTGTGGCACATCCTGCACCAATTTATATTGAACAGATTTTGCATGGAATTACTCAATACATTATACGGATTAACTTATAAGGGATGAGACCTATATTTTATAGGGGAGACTTCCACTTTAGTAGGATGATTCATAGAGTGACTCCCACTTGATCTATAGTCAAAAATTAGCTTATATCCAACGCATTGTAATACAATTAGTGTAATTATAATATTTACTATCGGAGTTCAGTTCTCTGTATGGATTCTAGTAACTTATTTAACAATCTACGAAGTACTAGTTTTTAACCCTTCATTCTCTTTAAAAAATAAAAATAAAAACTATTTGCTGTCCTTGAGAAATTAAAGTTAATTTTCTAGAAATCTAAGATTATGAGATATAGTTAAAACGCATATTAGCACTGGCACTGGGGCCTATGGCCAGATCAAAACAGTGACAAGATGCAATGTGCAAGTGTGTTTTATGGGGCCACGTACGTGCGCTCTTAATGCAAAAATAGACCCTTTCAAGAATTATTCATCAGGACCCAAAAAAGTGGGCCTAATTAAGCATTTCACATACTTCCTTCTTAGCAAATAAATGATGATCATACAAGATTTATCTGTTCAAATACGAGACGTTACATAATTATACTCCCTTCATTTTCAAATAAAAGTGACGCTTTGTTTTCCGCAACTCACATGTATGTGAGTTACGGATTACAAAGCGTCACTTTCATTTGAGAAGGGATGGAGTAATAAAAAGTACTTGCTCTATATTTTGTTGTGCTAGTCCCTATTCATTGATGTTATTGCTCAGTTTTATCACAACAAACATGCATCAGTCAAATTGGCTAGAATTCACCCAATAAGACAAGTAGAAGAAGATGATGATGTTGTTGATGTTGATGTTGATTTTAATTTTGGTTCTTTCGATTCAGAGAATTCAGAATAGTTGCTCAAATTTCTCACCCCTAATATATTAATAACCAAGCCAAGATAGCAACCATATTGCGTCGCTTTTCCAAAATGTATCGCCATCAAGTTGCATTAGGATTTAGGAATATCAGACAGCTTACATTTTCATTATTGGTTACACCCGTGATTCACATAATTACACAACACTGTTCCAATAATCATATCTGATAATGTTTTAGGAAATTGTATGAGAAATCTCGACTCAACTCTCATGTATAATGCCGTTATGTCTTCTATGGATTTGACACAAAGCTTCATGGAGACTACAGTCGATCCAAGAGCCCCTCAATTGCCAATTAGGTATCTTACCCGACGTTCAAACATCATATTCGTCCGTACGTTCGTTGTTAGAGCCTTAAAAGTGGATGACTAATAAAAAGTAAACAACAAGTACCAGAAGCCTATTAAGTGACCCCATAGGCCTCCTTCTTTTCCCTTTCCATTTTCCGACTATATCTTCTTACTGTATTTTTCACAAATACAGCATATCTTGTCAGTTTAAGATTAAAACTCTCTTGTAACATCATATGCAGACATTACATAGTTACAATGTATACACGCTTAACATTCTTGTCATGTATGCACTACGAAACTAGTGGTAGTTGTTGTCAACTTCTTTTAGCGAATACGAGTAGTAAAAACACGTGACGCAAGAGCACCAATAACCATATCTTTTCTTGTAACAGATTGAAGATTGCAAATTCGGCTCTTTCTGTAATGCAATACTAGTAAACTTTGTCTTTTTTGATCTCTCAATATAATAAGTGTCCTGTAGAATCTAAATGATGTTCCAGTGAATCTATATCATCACCAAGAATGAGGTTGATGACGGTTCAATTCAACAATTCTAATCGGACTTTGTACCTCCTCTAAAAACCAAACAATTCTAATCGGACTTTATACCTCCTCTGAAAACCAAACAACTATGAAAATATCATTTATCCGACCGCCTTTATTTCAGACCACAAACCCAAATAATTCTTGAATTGTGTTAATCAATCTAGGTAACGATATAGTATCGGTCAATGCCGATTTTGTAAGAAGGCAAAACAACATCAATAGCAAATGAGAGAATGCACAAAATACATGGTGGATATTAGAGACTAACAATATTAACAATTCACTCATATAACTGCAAGCTCTCAGCATCTGGGACCATTACTGAGTCATAATAAGCCAATCCCTTACACATGCTTAGACCCCATTTGCTTCGAAACATCCTTAAAAACAAAGTCTGGACCACCATGAAAGAACAGCAAATGAAACATCATGAGTCTCCACTTTCACTTAGGAGTTGCGTATTGTTATTGTGCCTAACTGAACAATCTTATCTTACCTTTACATTTCTAACTGATCTGGAAAATCATTACTATTACTTTCAACTACGTAGATTGATACTAATTTAGACAAAGCCAAATTACTAACTTACAAAAAAACATTAGTAAGCACATGATACTATAACTAAACTACCTCATCGACTCAATCGGATCATAGAATATCCTCCAATATATGCCTCCTTCCTTCCAATGACACAGAGATGCTGCTGTAACTTATTAGCTCATATACAAGGTTTTATTCGTCAGAACTCAGTTCTTGCACGGTTTTCACATAAGGTATTACATATTTCCGTGCATGAAATGGGAAACCAAAGAGGCATGCAGGGAAGGATGACTCGTAATCACATGCAAAGCACATTCTGTACAAGTTTTAGTAGAAAAGATTACCAACATTATGCTGACTAAAGCATAAAGCAAAAACAAATTCCTCGCTGCAAAACCATAAGATACACGAATGTCCATAGTCACTATAGACGAATAGTCATAGCCCCAAGGGCCAGGAGTCAGGTAACTAGTAGATTTACACAAAATTTTGAAGGGGCTAGATCAATTCTCCTGGCCCCAATACCAATATGAACCATTTACCTTGTAAAACGTCTTATCGTGTTGACAATAAGATACAAGTGACCTTGAGCGCTGCAGCTAATCCATGTTAAGACTACTCATCTATCTTCCAGCAACATAACAAAGAGTGAAATTTGTCATTCAGATCCATCAGAATCCACCTGAACCTGGGAAGAGTTGCTGTATTTTATTGAAAACAGCCATAACCTGTACAAATAAGCAGGAGCTATGTCAACACTTAGCATCTGATCAAATCCGCACAAAGCTGGGAGAGAAGATGCAAAGGGATTTCTTGGCATTCTTTTTCCAATCAGAAACACAATATTCCCAGCAAATTTTTCCCTGAAAGAAAATAGTGACATTCAACCAAAAAAAACAAAAGCCTGCCGAAGCACGCACACAAAAGGATAGACATCACGAGTGAGACTTATTTTCAATTATCGAAGAAATTATGGTGTTGATAATAATTGATTACCTCTGCATCATTTTGATACTTCACCATATTCATAGGGTTCTGTGAGCACTGCAATGTTGACAAAGCATGTCAAAAAGGAAACACAAAAATAATTCACAAGAAAATTATGGACGCCACCTTCAAAGGAAAAAAAAAAGCATACATCCATTATGGCTTGCTGAACTCTGGGATTTTGAAACGCCATGGCAAGATCAGGGTTGGCCAAAATTTTTGACACAACATCTTCTGGTGTAACACCGAGTTGATCTATCAAATTAATCACAAAGAAATTAGTATAGACAAAAATAAGCATCAAAAGCTTCAAAAAAACTAATCATTATTGTGCCGTACTCTATTGTCTCTGCATAACATAAATTGATTCCAACCATAGTGAACTTAATCAAACAAGGCAAGATGACTCGTCCTGGATAACTCTGAAATAGTTTTTCAATGCAATATGGAAGAATTTAAAACAGCCTAAACATACACCCAGTCTTTAGATCAGTGTAGAGTTAGGGTTCACACATATGATAGACTGAGGAAGTTTAGAATGCAGAAGCAAGCTATGTGCAGGCCGTGCAGTGACAACATCTAACCATCTTTCAATTTCTTAACAATTTCTACCAAGTACGAAGTGATTTAGAGGTGCATGGATGTTTCTAAAACAGGGGTCTAATTTGTTGCGTGTTGCAGCCTGCCTTACACAGCAAGCAAGGAAAAAACCATAGTAAATGGAGAAAATATTTGCAAAGTGTGATCTATTAAATAAAGGTTTAAAGAAGAGTACAGGCCCCAAGCAGCACTATGTGACTCGTTGCTAGTGACAAGAACCATCCAGAATCCTTATGAATAAGCAGTAACTTGTTCATATAAACACGGAGATGAGTATAAACCCTATAGATTATTATCACCCAAAGTCCAAACTTAGGCAAAGTGATACAGAATATTACGTCCAAAAGGAATCATATTTAGAAGAATCATTGGGCCTAGCAGAACAGCAAATCAGAAATTCATCAATTATACTACAAAACATAGCTCGTAATATATGAAGGCACAGTGATCGACAAAGTAATAGATAAGCTGTCATCATTCATGAAAATGGTGAAAACATCCCAACAGAGAAGAATGCCGTGTAAAAACTGCAATCATGAACTCACCAAACTGCTGCTTTACTTCAGGATTATTTATATTAAAGTCTTTTAGAGTATCCATCATTTGGCTGTTCCATTCACCGCTTCCCCCCATATTATCTCTGAGAAAAGAAAAACATATCAGTTAGCATGCTTCAATTGAAACAAGTTAAACTCTGCCGGAGGTGAAAACAAGTAGCGAGACAATGGTCAGTGGAAGGATAACCTCACAAAAGATTAAGCAACAGGGCAAGACACAAGGTGAACCAGCAGTGCAACAAAAACAACTCTACATTACACATGATAGTTCAAGTTGGTCTCCATGCAGCAAGGCATGTGGTATTCTATGAGGTAAATACCCCATTCAATAATCAAGATTCGAGACTCAAAATGGTGAGCACTTTAAGTTCAGGGTATTCTGAAATGACTGTCCACTTTTGTAGTTTTATGTCGCAAATCTAGCAACTTTCTATTTGCAATACAACCTCCACAAATATATCTACCCGACTACCCCAAGCTGTCATTCGTTCAAAAATGTGTAGCCTATAACGTATGCAAGCGGATTTCAAATACCCTTCTCATGCTGGAGAACTATGCCTTTATGAGCCCAAAGGCATGATTTCACAGGGAGCCATTTTGGCACAAGCACCATAAACACACACAACCCCNACCTGACATTACAAAGTTTACAAATGGAAATCCTGCTATACAGCTATAATTGCCTGATATCAACAAGAATGTCACTTGGACCAGCAGCAGTAAGATGACCGGGGTAAGGATGTGAAGTTTAAGCAGACACTGGAGTTGTTCACAACCAGCTAATAAATTGTAATGAATCAACGCATTTTAAATTTAATCTTGAATTTTCTTTGGACATCTACCAACCTAACATTGAAACTTCGCATCAGTGCCCGGGCATCCGTGCATGCCAATGCCCGAGTTCCCGGGCACCCCGACACCCCAGCGCCAAGGCACGCCTGGGCACCCCTGCCCATCCTGACACCCTTGTGCCCAAGCATCGAATATTTTTTGCTCTTTTTCCCCTTCATCACTATTCATCCCAAGGGGCTTTTCCATTGTACAGAAAAATTAGCACTGCACAATAATTGCTCCCAACAGGCTAACTCTCTTGGCACCCACGACTTAGGCGTTCGGGGACTCATAGATGGGTGAGCAGTAAAGGGCCTTCGAGAGCTCTTCAGGACCCGAATTCCGACCCTGGGCTCCTCCCACGTCCCTAAGGAGGTGCCCCTGTGATTTCGTGGAAAATTTTCTTCCTTCAATTTTTTAGAATTCCGGGACCCTATTTTGCCCACTTATAGCCCGCACTGTTGAGCCCTACTAGGCAGCGGTTCAAGTTTATCCCACCGGCTTGCGTGGTCACTTATGGGGACCCAAGAGGCCTCCTGGTGGTTTGGTGCGGCATTCCGAGATGCCTAACTCACCTCTCACCCACGTTTTCGCCGTTGAGGGCCTCGCTTTGGGTGGCTATTACGAGGCTTCGAAGGCTCTTAAGGACCCTGTTTCCATGGGCTCTTCCCACGTCCCTATGGAGGTGCCCGTGTGATATCATGCAAAAATATCTCCCTTCAATTTTTGAGGTTCCTGGACCCAATTTGCCCACGCTTTTGGGGCCTCCCGAGCGCCAGTTCATGTTTGCCCCACCAGCTTGCGTTGCGTGGTCACTCAGGGGGACCCAAGAGGCCCCGTGGTGGTTTGATGCAGCGTTTCGAGAGGCCCAACTCACCTCTCACCGACGTTTAGGGCCTCGTTTCAAGTGGCCATTACGAGGCCTCCGAGGGCTTTTATGGACTCCATTTTTGTCCATGGGCTTCTCCCACGTCCCTATGGAGTTGCACATGCAATATCGTGTAAAAATTGGACACTTCAATTCTTGGGGCTCTGGAACCCGTCTTGCCCACTTATAGCCCACGCTTTTAGACCTTCCTGGAACCAGTTCAGATTCGCCCCACCGACTTGCGTGGTCGCTTAGAGGGACCCAAGAGATCCTGTAGGAGCTCGGTGCGGCGTTCCGAAAAGCCTAACTCACCTCTCACCCACGTTTTTGCCACTCGGGGCCTCGTTGTGGGTGACCATTACGAGGTGTCCGATGGCTCTTAAGGACCCTGTTTCTGGCCATGGGCTCCTCCCACGTCCCAATGGGAGTGCCCGTGTGATATCGTGCAAAAATATGATACCTCAATTTTGGGGCTCCGGGACCCCGTTTTGCCCATAGCCCACGCTTGTGGGTCCTCCCAGGCACCGGTTCAAGTTTGCCCCACCAACTTGCGTGGTCACTAAGGGGGACCCAAGAGGCCCCTTGGTGGCTTGGTGCGATGTTATGAAAGGCGTAACTCACCTCTCACCCACGTTTTCGCCTTTCGGGGCCTCATTTTGGGTGACCATTATGGGGCCTCCAAGGGCTCTTAGGGACCCTGTTTCTGGCCATGGGCTCCTCCCATGTCTCTATGGAGTTACCCGTGCAATATCGTGCAAAAACTTGACACTTCAAGTTTTAGGGCTCCGATACCCTTGTCATGTATAGTCTGTCATGGGTGCCAGGTGGGCAGGGTGTCATGGTGCTAGGCATGGTGAGGGTCACTTTAACCCTCTGTGACACTATCTGACATTACAAAGTTTACAACTGGAAATACTTCTATATAGCTATAATTGCCTGATATCAATAAGAATGTCACTTAGACCAGCAGCAGTAAGATGCGCGGTGTAAGGATATGGAGTTTAAGCAGATAAAGGAGTTGTTCACAACCAGCTAATAAATTGTAATGAATCAACACATTTTAAATGTATCTTGAATTTTCTTTGGACATCTACCAAACTAGTATTGAAACTTCACAATAGACAAATGATCAATTGTTCACCTCATCAGAAATTTGAATTTCCCAGGCAAGCAAGCCCCTCACTGTCATTCGGTCGTCAATTTGCTTGATTACAGTGGCAAATAGCAAAACAACTAATAGTTACTATTGAAGTTTGTCATAGGATACAATCTGAGCATATAAAGAGCCAAACTTGGCCAAGAAAATAGATTCTCTCATCTTATGCCATTGAAACTTGCAAATTCATCCAGAACCAGTTTTAAAAGGATCTAGAATGGCATTGTCCACTTCATTTATTTTCTTCAAGCAAAAGTCATTATCTATTCACACAAGGGTCCCCCTGAATTTCAGTTCTGAGTGAGATATCCAATTGAATAGTTACCAAGAGATTATCATGCCAAACAAACAAAAGGTCACCTCCCTCCAGACAGGTACGATGGCCAACAGGATTTACACAAGTATATCAAAAACATGCAGTAATATAAATAATAGAATGCAGAACCAGATAGTTGATACATCAAGCAAGAGAATAGAAATATAGGAAGAATGATTAAATGATCAGATGCATACAAAGTGAAAAGAGAACTCACAACATTTCTTGCAGTTGTTGACGATATACCGGATTTTGAAGCATCCCTGCAATAAAGTAGGTTTAGGGTCTTTCATAATTATGGCTAAGAACCCTAAGAAAAGCCATACATAGATATTCAATTCAAAGAAGAAGAAGAAGAAGAAAATGAAGAAGATACATAAGTGATGGCCTAAGGATCAAAATAGATAATAACAGCTGTGCTCCCCGTATGCTGATGTTTTTTAGATCAACAGTGGCAGACCTTAACAAAATGGCACTCAAAGTAAAAGCTAACTTATACTAAGGTAGTTGGTTTTCTAGTAAACAACTGCCAGAATAATTCAATGATTTGGGCATCTGTGATCTCACAGAAATATACTTCCAACATAAGATGGTTTAGTTATAAAAGTAGTTTTCACATGGCAGAAAACGCTGGACTCCCTACATTTTTATATTGGCACATACGTCTCACACTCTCACTCACATAAAAATGATACTTGTCTGACTCAAATGACCCCAGTTTGATCTCAGCACTAGTAGGGTCAGGAAAGGTTCAGATGTGTGTGGCCTTACTGCTAAATAAATAGAGAAGCAAAGATGTGGATCAAAACCAATAAATGATTTCTCCGCAGTATTCTGCCATCGAAACGACAGCCACAGGAATGGCAAACAAGCTTCCTTTTAACAAGGAAATATCAACTTACATTCCATCTTAGTAGAATTGTGCATTCTGTTACTTTTCCAACAAACTCAGTGCCACTAAATTAGCTAATTTCAAAAGAAACAAAACTTTAAATTTATAACGTACATGCACAGTTAATAGAAGGCAAGAGGTGAATAAGCAGTAGACTAACATTTAAAGGTAGCTGGATCTCTCATCTCCTGCGGCAGATGTCTGCAACAAGAGGGGTAAAAAAAGACATAAGAAACATCCACTAGTTTGTGCTTCAATAAATTGCAGCATGTCAAAGTTGCAGTTGTTAATTAGTAATTGCAGCAGCAATATGCTCATTTCTTTTTAATGGTAAAAGAGAAATATTATTAAGCAGCAGCAATAAGCTTATTATCGCCTAAATATGAGAAACTACCACAGAAAAGCAGGTAAACTCCATTACTTCTTTATGAGAAGAGCCAAGGCCCCAAGTAAAGTCTTCAGCAAATTTGTACAACATCACACACAAATAACAGGCAGAGAGAAGTATTTTGGCAAAGAATATTTTGAAGGTATCACAAAGACTAAAGAGTATTAAAAATACTCTGACAAAGTGGAATTTTCCCAAAAGATAACATCATATTCTACTTGGGAAAGGTGCTAGGTATCAGTCTGCCAAAATATCAATGCATAAATAAAACATTTTCATAGCAACAGGATTTACTAGAATGGTGTTTAACAAAATGAGTTGAGGCCGAACACCTAAACAGAGCAAACCATATCANTGAATCTCCTAAAATTCGAATTACCATATGTGCGGGCATCGGTATAGCTATGGTATGTGTCTGTGTGTGTTACAGTGAAAAAGAAACAGAGAAAGAGACAGACTTTTCACACAGGATTCTTTTGCTGACAGTCAAAAATGTGAAAATGTGAAAGAAAACCATTGTGCAGAAAGCAATATTACTGTTTAATCGTCTCAAATATAGCTGGATCTTCCATCATTTTCTCCAAAGCTTCCACAGACAAACCAGAAGCTCTTTCCCCTGGTAACACATACAGAATCACAAACATTATCTGATGATATTATGCAAAGCGGATAAAAGAAATAAAGAGAAAATTACGCAAGCAGATGCTAAAGTGAAGAACAAAATATTGATCTGCCTTCAAAGTTAGTAGATTGTTACAACATGCACATGTTCAAAACCTGCTGCACAAAAAGGCAAGCATAGTCACATGCATCATCTGCCTCTCGTATGGAGCAAAGCATCAGCCACGGTTACTAAGGATCCATGTTCTCTCTTATGTCAGTTATTATTGAGTAGTTGATCAGAACTTATGCGTAGGAAATATAAATTAAATATCAACATCTATACTTACCTGGAATTTTTTTATAAGAACTTGAGCATAAGCAGATATAAACAAATTATTGACATCTACATGTATATTGAGACCAATCTGAAGCAGTACCTCCTTTAGAAGTATTAGCTTCCTTCGAAGCAGCTCCATTTTGTACTACCTGCAAAACATGAGGTCAGTTAGAGTACAATCAGGTTCAAATAGCCACACCAAACTGATAGCTGGCTCCGTGATAGTGACTACCTCAGCAAATTTAGCATCCATAGATGGTGTTTGTGAAGACGAGTCACTAAAATCTTCAAAAGGACTCTTCTGCAAGTTTTCTTCAGGCGAGACATCCACAAAAGCTGCATTTAAAACAATCATTCAAAAAACATGCCTAAGGCAACTGTATTAAATGAAAAAGTGAAACAATTTGGATATATAGACCAATAACTGGGTGCTAAAATCCACTCTTAAGGATACTCGAGAGTCGAAATGTTAGAACTTGGAAGGTTATTGTCTTGTCATATCATGTATGCATCTTTTGCCAAACAAAAGTGGCCTGTTTCCCAAATTATTTACAACAATATATAAAGGAAAGTTCCACTCTGCATCTTTAGAGAATATCCAAAACCGTGAGGATTGTTTATGGCGTATACTGCTGTAACTTTTAAACAAATTCAGAAGCTACAAATGGAAAAGCAAAAGTACCAGGTTTTCTTGTTTCAGTCTTAACTTCACTTTCATCTTTGACAGTCACAGGTTCTGCAGAATCTACTTTGGTAGCAGAAACATCTACTGCAGCTTTAGAAGCAGCAGGAGAGAAAGAACTAGCTTGGTCTTGTCCAGAAGAAGAAGTTGTCCCAGTTGATGCACTCGGTCCAGCATTAAACAGTGGTGCGTTAGTGAAACTGGGGTAAGAACCTGGTCCTGATGCAGAAGGTGGTGGAAAACCGAAAGGTGAGCCAGAAGGAAAAGCCGTATTACTAAATTGATTTTCCTGTGAACCCATCTGGCCTGACATCATGGTCTTAAAAGCTTGTTGCATTGCATATTTCTGAAAGAGAATCACAACATGAGTTTCAAAATGATAATTAGGTGGAGATCCGTCAGTAAAACAAAAACATAAGGCCAAATTTGCCATTACACAGAAAGTTGGGAACCTAAAATTTGTCAAGCAGAAAACAAGTTCATATGCTCCACAGAATATTAACTTTTAAATCCATCAGAAAGAAAGACAAAAAGAGCAAGGCTAGATAGTTGCCATTCATATACTGTTTGTTGAAGCATAAAGAACTTGAATTAGGACTAGATATTTATAGTAAACCAAAGTTAGAAAACTACAAACAATTTAGTTTTCCTTTCAACAATTGTACCTTTGTTCTTCAATATTAGATTTTGCATATATAGGCAGTAAAACAGTATTTAAGCATAAGCAATGTACAACTTAGAATAATTACAGAGAAGAAAAGCATTTCTCTGTAAAATTTCAACGCTAACAAATTAACAACTTCATGAATTGAATGGGGAAAATTATGATGGCCAGTATGTCCAGTGTCCAATATTTCCCACTTACAATATTTGTGGAGATGGCGGAGACAGGTATTGATTATTCTACCGACTCAACAGCATTTGAGTCACTCACTAAGAAGGAGAAAGATTCATTTTTAGAAACATGGAAGCATATAAACCATTTTCAAGCTGTGGAATGATCGAGATTTCAAAATATGTCAATGACATAAAAATTAGATATCCTATGATGGTGATGATCGTGTCAAACAAGTTCATTTACAAGCAGTTCAAGCTAATTTTGAGTCTTTGCGCATGAATGAATAAGAATCCACTTCTATTACTTCTATTGAGTTCAAGCCATTGTCTACCAGTTGCAGATTAATGGAGAAGTAATTACCTATCAAAGTGTAGTAGAAATATTGGGAGCATTTGAATGAAAAATTGATTATATTTATGTACTAGCGGTTATCAAAGAGGGGCGAGATCTATCAAACTTTGAAAGATTGTTGGGTTCGTTATCCTCACATCAGCAACAAATGAGCCAATGTAACAGCAACTCCAGCTCAAAGCATGCTTTGCAAAGTAAGGAAAATTTAACCAAGGTCATGCACATGGTCAAGGCCGAAGAAGAGGAGGAAACTTTTGGACCTCTAACAAAGACAAGACCGGTTTCCAGGAGCAAAGATGGCCTTTGGTTGTGATAAGTCCAAAATTCAATGTCATATATGTAATTAGGTTCATCTCCTTCTAGATGGCATCTTTCCCTTAGAACAAAGACTAAGACAATTTACAATGGGATAGTTGTTCCAAAATTGTAAAATTAATGCAAGAAGCAATCAAGTAACACTCACCTTAACCCTTGAAGTCACAGTAGAAACGAGGACAGAGAAGCCAATACCAACTCCGAACCAAAACAGAGGCGACCCGCTAAAACCAACATCACAAATGTTAGAAAGAAGCAGTCTTTACAAACTGAATTCAAACCCAAACGCCCAAAAAAAATGTAAAATAACCCAGAAATCAAAATGGAGAAAAACACAGAAAACTTACACTTGGGAAGTAGGAGGGGGAACATAAGGCTGTGGATTAACGCCCACTGAAGTCGTCTCCTGAACGCTACGGCTATTAGCCGTCGTAGTTCTGCTTGCAAACACCCCAATCCGCTTAATTCCCTTACCATTATCATCACCATTTGCAGAACTTCTCTGAGAATTAGGGTTAACTGATGCAAAACGGATTGTTTTCGATCTGGGTCTTGAAATTGAGACCGACCCAGTTGGTTTTCTTGCGAGAAGAGGGAGGCCAAAGCATTGTTTGGCAGAAAGGGTTTTGGGATTAGGCGAAGAGCTTAAACCCAGAACTGGTTTTGGAGAAAGTAAAGCTAAATTGCTTTCCATTTGGCGTTCCCCCAAAACGAATTCGCAAAAGCAGGAAAAAGGGGAAGTCTTGAAAGACGGGAAATGAGAGAGTGAGAGTGAGTTCCTGCTTTGTGCGAGTTCAGTGAAGAAGAAGGGGGTTGAGGGAGCAAGAGAGAGAGAGAGAGAGAGAGAGAGAGAGAGAGAGAGGCGAAGGATATGAGTGAGGAAGAGGGAACAACAACGCAGCGGGAGTGGACCAACGGTATAGCGAGTTCCGAATTGGATTCGGCCCAACCAATTTTTATTCGGATTGACAAGCGGGCTTGAAACACCATGTTCGTTTCAATGCATTTTCGAGTCGAACACACGGAACTACTCATCCATGATCAACTCTAGATATAGCAAATCGTTTATGTGGTGGAATTCTTCATAATCATTTGATAAATAATAAAATCGCTTAGTTTTTTTTTTTTTTTCAAACTTGGTTTGTATCATGGACTAGAGTTAAGTCATCCATGGATGTATAGAAGTCATTCTTGTAAGAATGGATGTCACCCCTCTAAAACTTAAGAGTCACCACTTGAGAGCACGTCTATTACAGAAAAAACTTACTCTTAATAAAAAATAAAAAAATATATATTCATTGCTATGAGGTCACATGAATGATCAAATGTTGGCTAAGGCTAATGTGAGCCAAGCTTGCAAGAGTAAATTACTAAAGGGGTTGACAAGCAGTTTGCAATTGGACTATGAGCCATTCCTTTATAATTTAGTGAAAGTGCTTTGTTCATATTTGCTTGTTCCTTGGATGGACGAAGCTTGTAAAGAAGTTGGCATGTCCATGATCATCTGCATTAGTGAATAGACAGCTATTTGCCTATTTTATTACTGGTTTAATAAATACATGCAAAATATAATATAACGGTTGAGTTTTACAACAAAGGTGTTGGTGAGTGATGTATTGAGCTTTACCCTTCTAGCTTATGGGTGTATCAAACTCCACCCCATTTCCTTTTTTATAAAAGAAACTAGACTTCAAAAGGAAAAAAAAAGCAAAACGGAAATCTCAAAATAGGAAATTTCAGGAGAAGAATTATTAGCATGGATAACGTGACAAAGAGTTGTATCTTTGAGGTAGTCTCGCATCACTGGTCACTAATGAATAATGCCCTACTACGCGAACCATTTACACCAATAAGATCCAACACGCACAATGCTACGCAAATTACTGAGATAGTCTAGCAAAACCTCATATACAAACCATAGCCTTACTGAACTCCATTAGGCAGAAATTAAGATGAATATCATAGCTATATCTACATCCATATCAAGAAACGTATCGATATGTAACATATTTACTAGCATTCTCACTTGGACGGGTGATCTTCACAACTTGCCCCCTTTTACATCCAAAATGTCTTGCAACAGGATCAGTGACCAACATCCTTGGTAGCTGTAGAAGACACCCAAAAGTAGCAAACAACAAAGAAACACAAGATATAATATATCATAGCTGAGGAACAAAAGAAGAGAAAAATGCTACAACAAAAAACTGATTTCAGCTGATTTAGTTACAAGCTTTCCTAGTTACACTTATTGCTTACATCTACAGTTAAACCAGCTCATCAGAGACCATAAGACCTAATATCTCTCACAGTGATTCTATTTCTACCTTAGGCTTTAACATTTAAGAACAAATCTATGCATCATGTAATAAACATATCATGATCATGAGTTAATTCACATCCTCAAAACTAAAATATGTTAGAATTTCACGTAACCCAGAGGTCGCAAGTGAGTAATCTAGCTAATTTGAACACAAACATGATAGAGTAATAAGTTAATACTTTATGGAGTTATAGTTTATACTAACCGCGGTTTCTTTAACTTTATATTTCTGAAGCAGGGCGTTCTTTTCCTCAACAGTGAGCAATTGATGCTCAGGAACAAGAGCATGATCAAAAACATTACATATCAATTCTGAATCCTATATTAAGATGAAAAGGAGATTGTCATTAGAAAAATTTAAAAACTTACTGAAATGTCAACCACAGTAAATTCTAAGCTGCCAAAATGCTAGCCCATGAGATCTGGCAAAAGCTAATTTATTTACTAGGATGAAAAGATAAAGAGTATAACTGCATAAGGTAAACATAGGCAACTACTAATGCAATGATGTTACCGTAGCCACTAGTCAGGAGACAAATTTATCATTTAATTCATAGAAGTAAATAAACGAGAGTAATAACAGAAATTTTTACTGTCTTTTAAGCACAAACCCAACAAATTGGTCCCTGCATTGAATTCAACAGATGAAAGAAAAAGTCATCCATTCAAAAATCTCTTTCACTTTCTTATTCATCACAATAAGCGGCCCCAACCTCAATTTTATAGCTCAACTCAACATTCAACAAACGCTTCTTCTAGAGAACCCGAGGGAGGGGTTAGAGATTCTGCTTTATTTGCTAGTAGAGTGTATCATTTCTAGGCTTTGTTCATTTCTTCAAACTCAGTTTTCAATGAAGTTCTGCAACTTACTTTTTCTGCCGCATTAATATCCATATGCATACAATTCCAGTTCAGTTCAATTTATTTCACAATTCAGCTGCAATCAGTTGAAATGAATATAGCCTAGTTAATTTGGTGGCAGCTGATCCTTAACTAAAAAGAAATAACTGCCACAAGCCTCGCACAAACATAGTCTGAAGTAAATTGTCCCCAGCAATAATATGGACACTGAGACTGACCTGGAAGAGCTCCAGAGTCATTGTGTTTGAGAACTCGTGTACGGCTTTCTTTGCTGTAGGAGTGAAACCATCTCGAGCCACCATAATCGCCTTGAAAACGTTTTCTGACAGCATCTTCTCAGTGCAATTCCTGACCGGGCGGACACCAATGGGATTCTTCAGTGTAGCATTCTTATTCTTCTCCTCAGGGACAAGAAAGAAAACAAATATCTCCGGACAGCAAGAAATCATGAGATCAAGGATCAGTTTGTGTACTGTAATTTCCCTAAGAAAAAATTGAAATTAGATCAGAATACAATGCCTACCTGATCGGAGCTGTTATCTTTCTTCTCTTTATGGATAAAAAGGTTGTCTCTTTTCAAGTTCGCACCAAATTTTTCAACGAACTGTTCTTTTGTCATGTTAATCTCATCATCTGCGACTAAATAACCACGATCTCTCAACATGTGCAATAGTGTTCTTCTAACTCGGTAGAGCTTTGTGATTTCTTCATCTGCAGACGACATGTCTTTCTACTGCCTGTAGAACGCATAATTTTGCGATTACTTATGCAGGAAATTCTCAAATCTTCAAATTATTAGCATGATGCAGAATTGTTATTGCACCCACCAGAAATTAAAATTAGGAATTTTTTATTTTTTTTTCTTACAATTGCCTCTAACAAGCAGTGGCCATTGAACTTTTAATCTACAACGATTTGAGTGACTTAATCATCTCCGTCTATTATTTATCAGGTTATCCCTAAACATATTTTTATTTTATTTTTTCTTTTTGATACAATAGCAAACATAAGAAGAAAAGATAGAAGGGCCAGAAAAAGCAGACCTATTAGTTTCAGGCGTGCTGGTGGTGCTAGTGGTGGCCGAAGCGGAACCAGCAAGAAGCAATGGCGTACGATGATACGTTACAGTTATCTCAAGAGTTAAAACTTGAGAAAGGGTTTTGCTATTTTAACCGTGTGCTTCTCCTATTCCCTAAAACCTAACGGGGCGTTTGGTAGAAGGGAATAGAGAGGTGGGAATGGGATTTTAAATCCTAAAATCTTAATTTCTATGTTTGGTTTGTGGGATTGGGAATAAAAGAAAGATTGGGATGGGGAATAAAAGGCCCCAATTCCCACCAATTTAATACCTAGGGGGGCCTGGTAATTGGGGTGGGAATTCACATATTAGCTTTAAATTACTACTAATGTTCTTTTTATTAACCAATCTCCACCACTCCCTATCATTAATGAAGGGTATTTTAGTAAATCAACTACTAAAATCCCTAACTATTCTCATTTATACAACAAACAAGGGATTGGGAATTACAACTTGAACTCCCATCAAATTCTCCACCACCAAATTCTCACCTCAAATTACTGGAAACTCAACACAGACGCCAGAAAATTAGATGATTGGGGCGTGGGATGGGGGATGGTTGTTCGTGATTCGGTTGGTGATATTGTGGCACTTGGAGTTCACCAAACTGAAGGCTGCTTTGTTCCCCAAATGGAGGAAGCAAGAGCTGTATTATTTGGAATGAAAGCGGCTTGGGAAACAGGTTATCGTTGTTTGGTTGTTGAAAGCGACTGTGCAAGCCTAATATCAAAGCTAAAGAAGAAGGACAATATCCGTTCAACGCTAGGATTTGTGATTGATGAAATTCTAGTTTGGTCTTCTAAATTCGAGTTCATTTCATTTTCGTTTGTTCGTAGGGAGGGCAATTTAGTTGCCCATCACACAGCTAGACTCCAACCTTTTACGTTGGAAGAACGATTTTGGTTAGAGGACATGCCGGATAACATTATTGATCTGGCTTGCTCGGATATGTGTAAGTTTCTAGCTAATTAATAAAATTCCCTACGCCTTTTATTAAACAAAAAAAAAAAATTCCCACTTCAAATCTCTCATATTCCCATTCCTATTACCAAACGCCCCGTAAGTACTGCACACCCTCTTCACAATGGTTAATTTGGGCTCTTAGACTTGATACTTCTATATGGTTAATCTTTACAGGTCAAAAACTGACCAAAATAGGATATTGACTCGTTTTTGGATCCTCAAACATTACTTTTCGACTTGGACCCTTTCATAACCTCAAAAATTATTTACTAATAAAAAGAATTGAACAAAAACTAAACGCATAAACGATCCATAATCGACAGCTCTAATTATGCATGATGGTCCAATATGGCCTGTAAATTATCTCCTAATGAGCTTTTGCTCACCCATCATTATATTTGCATTGTATGTGTGTTTTCTTTTCTTTCATGTATCTCTTTTTCATCACAAATTCTTGAGTAACACTCTTTTATAACTGTCTAATTGTTAGACAATTTAATTTAGGGTTGCTTTTTTCAATTTTGGGGTTATTTAGAAACTTAAGAAAGATAGTTTATAACCTAGGTTAATTTTATAAAAATATGCTAAGTTGTAAAAAGTCACCCCTCAAGTCACTAAACATAGCCTATAAATTGCAAAAAGTCATTGGATAGGATCGTTTAACGATTAAATAGTTGTATCCAACACTACAAGAAAAAAGGGTTTGGGCGACAAAAATTTTAAGGTTTGGGCGACAAAACTGAATTTTGTGGCCCTATACGTGATAGGGCGACGGATTTCATTTTCGCAGCCCATAACAGTCTTTTGGGCGACAAATAAATATTTTCGTGGCCCATAATTGACTATGTGCGACAAATTAAATTCTTTGTCGCCCTTTCTTTATTTGAGGCGACATATTTTACCTTTTGTCGCCCAATTTTGCGCGACAATCTAATTTTATCGCCCAAACTCCATTATGGGCGACGAATACATGAATTTGTAGTCCAAATCAGAGGGAAAAAAACAGCGGGTAATTATTTGGCCCCAAAAAGAATTTCGCGCAAACGTCTTTCATTTCACACACACTCTCTCTTCGTTTCACTCTCTCTCTCCTAAAAACTCATGAACCCTAAAATTTGATCGATCGTTTGTCGTTTGCTGATACAAGTGAAGATTTCAATCGATTTCTCTCTCCATCTTTTCTATTTTCTGATTGAAATCGTTTTTGATCGTTCAATTGAAATCGTTTCGTTTGTTGCTTTGCAGACAGAATTGCAGCTGGGATCTGAAGTCTTCAAACGATTTCAGTAGTTCGTTCTTGCAATTTCTTCACTCCATCTGGTAATTTTGAACTATTTCAGTTCTTTTAATTCGTTCTTCTGCATGTCATTTCTCAGTTCATGTCATTTCATCATCTTCACCCAATTTCATGTTTTCCTGAAATTGATGAAGAAATTTTGCCTGGTATGCTTTAGTTTTCTGTGTTTATGGTATGAATTCTGTGAAATTTTGCGAGAAATTTTTTTATTGCTGGATCTAAACTATTGTTGGCTGTCTGTTGGGCTAAATGTTTGGTTCTATGTGCAATTGTTACTAACACAAGATTGCAAAGGGATGTTCACTCATGTTTGTTCGGTTAGGTGTTGGACTTGGAAGTTCTAGTAAGAGATAGAATTAGATGGAAATTCTGGGATACTTGGTACTCTAGTTTTTGGTAACCTGAGATGCTGGTACTGCTGATGTTGTTCAAAAAAAAATCACATAAATAAAAAATGGAGAAGTAGAGTGATTAGTAAGATTGTGCGTGTTTCCAGAATGGAGAAGCTCCCTTTGATTAATTAATGGTGTCTTTTGGGAGGAAAATCTGCCAATTTGGAAAGCTTTTTGGTTAAGACTTTATGTGCAGGCACCAACACATATCTCTTCTAATTAGACCAACATGATTTCTACTAGATTTTTAAGGATAAGTAAAGACTTCCAGTTAACTTGGTTGATGTTATGGACCCTAACTCCTATTGAGCACAAGTGTTAATTGGTTCATACTATTTGGTAGATTATGTGATGTTACAGTGTGATGCAATAACGTTGTCATGACATTGCCAGCTAATTATCTTCTTTTCCCACTTGCTCAAACATAGGCTCTTCTACTATTGGTAGTTCTAGCAAGTAGGTGAATAGAGAGTATAGAATTAGATGGACATGGTGTAATCAGAGAATTAGAAATGTTCTCTTTACAAGCCTTATATGTAAGAGTAAGCTATGAACTACTTAGCTGCTAGAACTATGCACATAAACAGAGAGTTAGTTCTACACATGGGCAAGCCAATCTTGTTTTATGTGATACTAGGACAAAGAATAGCTTTATATTGGCATTTGAGCTGATACAACTATGCACATAAACAGAGAGTTGGTTTATAAACTTGACTCGAATATTGTCAGAATAAGGGCATGTTTTGCAATAAGATTGGAATTTGGATATTTCATTCCACACACAATCACTTTGTTCATCATGTTACTCGTGCCCTGCACCCCCTTTTTTTGCTTTGTATATTATATCTGTTCAAATGTAAAATTTATTTATCACATACACTTTTTATATTCTTATTGATACATTAAGTGTAACGATATAAGATATTGATGTTTGCATTTTCCTTTTCCAGAATTTTGTTTTCATTTATTTTTGACAATGAGTAGGGATCGAAGTTGGATGAATTATCATGGAATAAATGATAGGAAGAAAACACACTATATTGATGGTGTTAATGACTTCCTCGACTTTGCCTTTAGAGGTA
>BSSO01000628.1:0-30586 GCA_030267885.1 Mesembryanthemum crystallinum
ATTATTAGGCTAAATACCTTGAGCATCGAGGTCCTATCTTTAGACCATTTACTGTAGGTTATCATCATAGGGCATAATAAAATTGGGTGCTAACAGTTAGCAACTGGTCATTAGAAAGATCTTACCAAAGTAACAGTTGTGGTAAAGTATGACCAAGATTAGCCATGAAATCTGGTACTGTTACTGTGTTTGCTTCTCAGAAGCAATGGATAACCTCCACATTTTCAAAGTATGAATAACCTACGCTGCGTTTCTCTGGGAATATGACATTCCCCTCTTAGGGCCATAGTTACTTACAGGTTATCCCTTTCAATAGTAATATTCTGAAACCCTCTAGCTCTAACTTCTCTCACACCTTCTCTAAGTCCTTGTGCCTCGGCCATCAGAATGGAAGCCTAACCACACGGTTTTGCTCCCAAAACTAAAGCATCTGCTGAGTGGTTTCTTATAATGAAACTCGATGCCGCAAGACCATTAACACGCTTAAACCCGTCGAAATTTAATTTAACAGATTTGTGTTGGGGTTTGCTCCAACTAACATTAGAATGAGAAGCCAACATAGAAATTTCCTTTTCTTTTCATTTGAAAACCCCTGATTAGTCAATCTCAGAGTTGAGGTTTCCTAAGGAAGACCATTGTGTAAAGCTATATCTAATGGAATGGGCTAGCTGACTGGTATTAATGGAAAGAGTATCAAATTCTACCTTATTACGAGCAAACTAGAAGAGCCACCATGCTAGAATAAACAAGATAGACAGAATAATGCGGAATGAAGTTTGGATTCTAGCACATGGTACTCTTACTGCAGAGTTTTGGGAGCATTTAGTCTGATCACACACCTATCATTCTTGATACTATCACTCATCATCAATACTACAAGAGACCTTTTAGGTTTCTAAACATTATGTGTGAACATGAGAATTTTCTTAATGTTATTCAGCACTCTTGGAACTCTATGAGTTATGCTTTTGATTTGATGCAATTATGGAAGAAAATTAAAGCTTGCAGGGATCCTACACAAAGCAACTTCACTGTGATCATTTCAGCAATCTCAAGGAGAAGTGGAAATGGACAAAACTGATCTCTCTCAAGTTCAGAAGCAGATGCAGAGCTTAAATGCAAATCCTATCTGGTCAGAAGGAAAAAGTTGCCTATTTGCTCTTGAAAAATGGAGCAACTTACTGGAGAAAGTTTATAAATAGCAATCTAGAGATATGTGGATCAAGACCGGCGGGGATTCTAATTCTCAGTTCTTCTTTGCTCAGATGAAGGAGAGATATGGTAGAATTACTTCTTTGACTAATGATCGGGGGATTAGGCTCACTAAAAATGTTGATATTCAGCAAGTAATCCTTGGTTTCTCAAAATCCTAGATGGGGCTCAGCAGCTGAGTCTCTTCATTGTATTGATATTACTGTAATGAGACAATGACCTTCTCTTTCTCATAATCTGCAGAAGCTTCTTGTGGAAGATGTTACTGAGGCTGAAATCAAAGAAGCTACTTTCTCCATTGATAGTAACAGAGCTCCAGGTATTCATGGCTTCAGTGCTTTTTTTTAAACATACCTGGCATATTATTGGCTCTAAAGTGTGTTCTGCTATCATCTCTTTCTTTCACAATGGTCATCTTCTGAGATAAACATTGTAGCTGTTACTTTGGTACCCAAGGTGAAACAACCTTCTACAATCAAAGAGCATAGACCCATTTCTTGTTGTACAATGGTCTATGAAATCATTTCTAAAATCCTCACTCATAGACTTCAGATAGTTATCAGCTCAGTGGTAAGTGTGAGTCAATCAGCTTTTGTTCCTGGGAGACACATATGTGATAATATTATTCTGAGTCATGAGCTTGTTAAGGGCTATACTAGAAGGAATATTTCTCCTCGTTGTATGATTAAAGTAGACCTCCAAAAGGCTTGTGACTCTATAGAGTGGTGTTTTATTGAGCAAATTCTAAAAGAATAGGGATTTCCTGGCAAGATGATTGTATGGATTATGACTTGCATTAGAACAATTCACTATTCTATCATCATTAATGCGGTTTATAGTGACAGCTTGCATGCTAGGAAAGGGCTGAGAAAAGGTGATCCAATGTCGCCCTTTCTCTTTATGATGGTGATGGAGTACTTACATAGGCTGCTTCAATCTCTCAAAGACAACCCTGATTTCAACTTCCATCCTAGATGTCAAAAACTGGGGAAAATTGAGCTATGTTTTATTGATGCTTTGCTCCTATTCTCTAGAAGAGACTATCTATTTGTCAAGCTGCTTCATGACAAATTCTCTCAATTTTGGGCTGCTTCTGAACATAAAGCAAATGTTAATAAGATCCACGTATATTATGGTGGTGTAATCAGAGAAGATAGAGAGAAGATTACAGCTTATTTACAATTTGTGGAGGGAGAACTACTACTTGTAAAGTGCCTTGGGGTGCCTCTCACCACCAAGAAATTTTCAATCAGTCAATGTCAAACCCTCTTGGACAAAATACTTCATATGATAACTAGCTAGATTACAAAATTTCTTTCTTATGTTGGTCGCTCCAACTGATTAAGGTTGTTGCTTTTGGTGTTTAGTCATATTGGTCCCAATTATTTGTGCTCCCTCAAAAAATAATCAAACTCATTGCATCTGCATGTAGAAGTTACTTATGGTCTGTTATAGCTAATATCACAAAGAAGGCTCTGTTGGCCTTGGACAGGATCTGTGTTTGCAAAGGAGCTGGAGGGACGAATATTATCAACATCAAATTGTGGAATCAAGTTGCTTTATGCAAATTATCATGAGCCCTAAGTCAGAAGAAGGATGCTTTGTGGATCCTTTGGATCCACACATACTATATCAAGCACAATGATGTCTACACTATGAGTATTTCCAAGCAAGCGTTCTGGATGATGATGAAAATCATTCACATGAGAAAGCAGAAGCAGATAAGAATGGAGCTGTGTTGCTACTCAAGGTAAATTTTCTATAAATAAAACTTATAAAATCCTTAGAGCACCTATGGATAATGTTATACGGAAGAGCTTAACCTGCTCTAATGAAGCTGCCCCAAAAGCAATTTTTATCACTTGGTTGGCTTTACATAGTAAGCTCAAAACCAAGGACCTGATGATTAGGTGGGGAGTTCAATGCTCCCCTGTTTGTGTACTTTATGACTCTGAAGATGAAAATCTTCATCATTTATTCTATTGTGATTTCACAAGAAAAATATAGCAAAGATTCTAAAATGGCTTCAATTCACAAGATAAATTGGTGGTTGAGAAGAGGAGCTCAACTGGGTTCTTCAAAATTCCAGGGGAAGATTAGCTAGAGCAAAATGTGTGAGAATGAGCTTTATTCTAGGGGAAAGAAACATGAGGGTTTTCTAGAATGTGAAGCAAAAATTTGAGCAGCTGGTGATACAAATCAAGCTAATGATCTGCATCATAGGATAGCTTACACAAGGAATTTCTGATTTTCTATGCAGTCTATAGCTTGTAATTTTTGATCTATTTTGTTTCTGATTATAATTCTGTGTTGAGTTTTTGTCTAGCACATGTAGAGGATATTGAGTGCCACCCTTTCTAAAAAGTGAGCACCTAATATATACTGATGCTATTACAAACAAACACCTAGTTTTGTAAATTTGAGAGATCTCTTGTAGATCCGGTTTACTTTTTCCATGGTGATTAATAAAATTTTCTATTAATTGCCAAAAAAAAGTCCAAGTCAGACAATCCTTTCCTTAGGAAATTAAGGCAATCAACAAAGGTTAAGTCTGGTGTGACATTGATATAAAATAGACTTATCTAGCAAGGACAAAGTCTTGTCCCAAGTCTGAAGAAAGTAGAGAAAAGGTGAAATATATCTTCTGAATGGTGATTACAGAAAATACACTCTTGAGGGACAAAAATATGGCCATGAGCTAACCTACTTTTAGTAGGAAGACCATTAAGGCAAAGTTTTCAAAGGAATTTTTTTATGTTATTTGGTAGACTAAGATCCCAATTCCAGCTAAACTTACAACTGCCCGCAGGTGAGCAAGCCAAACCTTGCTAGAGAAGCAGCTGAACTGGCTATGAAGATAGCAGAATTCGAAAGGCACGAATACCTCTTATCCTGGACATGATTATATAAAGGGTATGGGAATACCCTTGATTTGGGCCACTATATCTTGAGGAACCACCCTATTAAGAAAATCAACATCCCAGTAGTTCTAATCTGTAAAGAAAACACTAACCATAATACTATTATCAAATAACGGATCATTGATCAAAGTAATTATCCTTCAGTGGTAAATGAGAAACCCAAACATCCTTCCAGAATTGATAAAATGGCCATCATCTACCTGTCAGCGCAATCCTTTGCAGAAAATATCTCGGTAATCTAGAAGATGTCCCTATTGCCAAGAGTTTCCTCTCTCGCTCTCTGATTTCAAGGGAAATCGTTACTACGCTATTGTAAGAACTAGGCGGAGATCTAACACCAAGAAAAACCCTTTAAAATCAATCGTCTATATACATAAAATTGGATATAAACACTAGAATGAGATAAGTAGGCAATCCACTTAAGGTGTCACGTAAGAGAGAGTTATTAGGCATATTAGACGCCACATAGGATAGGCATTTATTATGTCATTAGTTACATACTGCTTCATACAAAATAATAAAATATACTGTGTTGCACAACTCTATAAATCATAAATCCTATACCATTAGTTTTGGTTTGAAAAGTACTACAAAATAAGATATATATTTGTCATATATGTAGCGCAATCACCATAATACAAAGGTAGAACCTTCGTAGAATGTAGACACAAGGCAACTGATGCAGGAGCAAGTGATCGATACCTAAACAATCATCATCGATCAGACATGCTAAAGATCAACTTGGTTATTGGGTGGGTCCTTGTTAAGTTGTGTTCCATAATTATTCTCAATTGGGCAATTCATGCAAGATTTGGAATAAAGCTTCTTTTATATGATTCGCAAGTTCGTTACAATCCAGACACAATTTCGTATTTTGGCCATAACTTCTTCATACGGAGTCGTAATCGAGTTTTTCAAAAGGCTATGGAAAGATAAAAACGAGCTCTACAACATTAATGTTAAACACTTCCGAGGTTCAAAGCTTAAGATGGTAAAACACGAGTCTGAAGTGGAACATACGAGTCTGGAAACGAAACTCATGCCCATGAGCTCTATTGGACATAATCTATCATTTGTTATTTTATTATATTTATTATTTTTAGTTTAGTAGTTAATAATTATTTTCTTAATTTAGGATAATTGTTAGAGTTATTATTGAGTTGTAATAATTAGGAAAGTTCCATAACTTGGAGCCTAAATAGTTTGTTTTAGGCAAATTTCCTAATTATATTAGTTTCCTGTTTACTAGTAGTTTCCAAATTGTTATTCTAGTTGTATTAGGAAAGATTGAGACTTGTAATTCCCTATTTAAAGGGCTGATGATCATTGAGAAAACGGAAGCCAAAGTCAGATTTTGTTAATTTATGAGTTAATCATACTTTGAGCTTTAATCTCTTTGGTGAGCTTAAATCTCTATGTCTTTAGTGACATTCAACCTTGGGTTGTCCGTCCCTTGATTGAGTTCTTTGGTGAGCTTAGTTAAGGTTTATCAATTTATCTACTTATATACATCAGCAACCACCTTAACCGCATAGGAGGATAATCTTGAGCCATATACTTTTCAGAAATATTTAACAAGTTATAATAAACATAATTATAGTATATTTTCATCTTAAGGAGTAAGGGTATGTTTGGAAAAATTAGTTGTAGTTGTGAGCTGTAGCTGTAGGTGTTGCTTTAAATCTTGTTTGGTAGCAGAGAGAAAAAAGAACAAGCTGTAACTTTTACTCAAAATCTAGCTGTCAAGTGAAAGCTACTATGAATAGCTTTCAAAAATCAGTTGTAGCTGTTGCTAAAATCTTGTTTGGTAGCTGAGACAAATATGAACAAGTTGCAAGCTTCAAGCTGTAACTTTTGCTCAAAAGCTAACTTTTGAAAGTTTTTGGTGCCAAACATACCCTAAAAGTTAAATCCTTTTACTAATTCAATGTCATAATACATGAATCTATTGAATATGTTCCCTGCTAGTCTAAATTATTTTTTATTCACCTTTATGTCCCAGAAACAAGTATTCTAATAAATCAGATTTCATTAAGAATGAGATATATGTTAGAACCGACTAATTAAGACCGTGTTTGGAATGGTTATCAGTTTTGATTTCGAAAAATTTTCAACTTTGTGTAGATATATAATATAAGGATGAAAGTTTTGTGTGCTTATTGTTGTCTATTAATTTTCAAAATTGAAAACATAAATGGGATTTTAGTTTTCCAAAAAATTGAAAACTGACAATTGGAAACCATCCCAAACAGGGCCGAAAGACGTTTTATTTGAAGAAGTCGCCTAATATCAACTTATAGAAACCACCTATTACAGGAATTTTTTTTAATATATGAAATTTAAACAATTTATGGTCCCTATGTAGAAAAATGTTTGCATGCACATAAAAATGTTCATGAGCCCCAATGGAAATCAAATGGGTCAAAAGTAAACTTACGACCAATTGGTAGATATTTTGACAATATCAAATTGATGATTTTGGATGGAAACTAAATTACCAATTCACTTAAATTAATTTTCACTAATAATGATTAAGGTAAATGATTATTAGCTCATCACATGAACTGAGTGCCATGGAAAAGAAGCTAGCCATATCTAAATCAACGAAACATAGTAAATCAAAGAATAATTGAGAGGATGAAGATGATGAATCAATGCCGATGGTATGTCAAAAACCTGCAGTCCCACAATTTGTTCACGTAAAACGATCAAGAGCAATTTTAGAAACACCGCCGCTGGATCTTGAAGAGACCATGAGAGTTCTGAGCAGCTCAAAATTTGGCAAAAAGAATTCTCCGCTTGATTCTAAAACAAGCAGTAATAAGTCCTTGCAGAGGAGGTGGAAGAGGAGAAAGCAGAAAGGAAGCTAAGCTGATGGTGACTCCATAACAAGAGTCCTATAGTGCGAAGGTGGGTCAAGAGAGATTGAGCGATATGGAGCTGAATTTATTTATGTATTTATTCATTTTTTTTTATCAAGATGGAGCTGAACTTAAACCCTAAATTATCTTTGAAAATCAAGATACTGGAGGCAGACATTCCAGACGAGGTAAGTTACTGGTCTACAGTTGTCTATTATTATGTGATTGAAGGTCATCCTCCTCTTAATAACATGAGCGGATTCTTCTGAATAATGTGGGGGAAACATGGGATTGATAAGGTATCTGCTATTGGGAGGGATACTTTCTTGATTAGATTTTACACCATGGATGCCAAAAATGATGTTCTTTATGAGGGTGTGAGATTGTTTGACAAGACACCTTTGATTGTCAAAAGCTAGTCACCTGATGTAAATTTGTCTAAGGATGATATTAAGAGGGTCCCTATTTGGATCCTATTACCTGGATTGGGCATCAAATACTAGGGTATAAGATTAATATCTAAGATTGCTAGTGCTATTGGTGAACCTCTAAAAGCTGATAGTGCTACTAATCAAAGAGATTGGTTGGGCTTTGCTTGAATGCTTGTTGAGGTAGATGTTGAACAAAATTTTCCTCCTCAGATTGAGAATGAGAAGGGGGTGATTATTAAGCAATGGGTTAGATATGAAAGGTTACCTATTAAATGTAGTGAATGTGGTGGTGTGAGGCATATGATGGGGAAGCATGTTAGAAGAAGAGAGCTGAATAGAAAGCATGGGTTCCTAAAGTGAAAGACAAAACAGCTTCTGGCAGCACCAAGCAAAGATGATACAAAGGTACAAGCACCAGTTACAGGACAAGACAAGGATGGTTTTGTGAAGCCAAAGCAATCTCTAAAACCTAAACAACATGGTAAGACTCTTACCCAATAGGAGATTGCGCATCCCTAGTGAGGTTTAACCGTCGTGCTGCGTTGGGTGCCACAATCGGGGCCGAGGTAGCAACTCCTGAACTTAGAGAATCGCCAATCAGCTGTGGAGTTGGTGCTTCCGCCGTCAATGGGGTCGATTCAACAAGACTATCATTGTTAGGGTTAGGGGGAGAGCTTCTAATACTCATCGAGCTACCAAGCCGAAGAATAGGGGTGCCGCGCCCACGGCCACCCTGATTTTTGCCTCTTTTACCACCGCCACTCATACCTTCGTTCACCAGTGACCGAATATGCTCACCAGTCGCCAAGAGAGAAATTTTAGAGAGAGAAAGTTAGAGAGAGAAGCTCTATTGTTTTTGACAATTTACTTATATTTGTTCTTCTACTAGCTTCTTAGTTTCCCTCACTTTTCCCCCTAACATTTTCGTTTTTCCTCACAATAGTTCTTTTCCCTCTTTTTTTGTCTTTACCTAGTTGCCAAAAATATATGATACCCGAGTATTACAAATTAGAAATTAGAAAAAATAGCTAAACACTAGACACTAGACATAGACACTCAATTCTAATGGAAAAAAAGGGTAGTTTAGGGCTAATTGGATGAGGTTGATTCAACTCGGATTACCAAGTTTTGTGTTCTCTTTGGTTAAGATTAGTGATCGATCCGGATTCGGATTCGGTTCGGTTCGATTCGGGTTTGGACCATCAAAATTCAGATTATGTTCGTTTCAGTTCACTTTTGGTTTTTCGGTTCGGTTCAGGTTCGGATCGGATTTGAAACGGAGATGGATCATATTCGCGTCCACAAATTGCGAGTCGGTTTCGGTTCGATTTGGGTGATTCCGAATTTTGGATCAACCATTGGGTAGGAACCAAATATTTCCCATCTACGAACTTTTGGATGTGCAGTATATGTTCCAATTGCTCTAGACTCAACCACAACGAACAAAGATAGGACCTCAGAGGAGGTTGGGTACATAAGTTGGGTATGAATCTCCTTTTATAATTAAGTATTTGGAACATACAACATGAGATTTATTTACAGCTAAATTTGCTGATCGTCATTTTGATGAATCAGTTTTTCCAACATTAGGGGGAGAAAATGATAAACAGTTAGAAAATGAGATAAGTTGGAATGAATTATCATCATCTCATTTTGATCCTTGTATGAAAACAATGTGAACTAGAAGTTCAAAAAATAATTCATTTGCAAAGGTTAGCAAATCAATTGTCAGGCGCGCTTACTGACCCAAAGAAAGTGGCCAAGTCATATATACCAACTGTCAAATGCTCCTATAAGAATTGATGTCCCAGAAGGACAAAAGCCCATTACTAATGAGTCTATGGCATGCTTGGAGTATGGTAGGCCACTCGGTTCCAAAGAGAAAAATCCCCGATAAAGAAAAGGAGCAATTATTCAAAATTGCCGAAGTAGAGGACATAACAATTCATGAAGAGTATCCAAAAAACAGCCTCCAGACATGACTAGAACTACCCCTAACGGGACTCAAGTACTTAAGACATGTGAAAATGAAGAGATCTCGATTAATTATGTTGTGTCTGGGGTAGTATGGGATCGAGACAAAGTTGACGTTGATGATATTTTTGCATATAATATAACGCTAGATGTTATGGATGATAACGAGGATCATGAACCAAGGTCTATTGAGGAATGTAGACAAAGAAATGATTAGCGAAAATGGAAAGAGGCAAATGAGGCAAAACTGAAATCCCTTGCAAAAACGAGAAGCCATTAAACTTGTAGTCTGTACACCTGATAGCGTAAAACCTATTGGATATAAATGGGTCTTTGTGCGAAAGTGAAATGAGAAAGGAAAAGTTGTGAGATATAAAGCACGTTTGGTTGCACAAAGATTTTCACAAAGACTTGGTATCGATTATGAGGAGACATACTATCCAATGGTGGATACAATAACTTTTCGATATTTAATCAATCTAGCAATACAAGAGGACTTGATTGGCGTCTAATGGATGTCGTTACTTGCTATCTATATGGTGCACTTGATAATGACAGTTATATCAAACTCCCTGATGGATTCAAACTACCGAAAGCGTGTAATATAGGTTCCCAAGAACAATTTTCAATCAAATTAAACAGATCTCTATATGTATTAAAACAATCTGGGCGCATGTGGTACAATCGTCTTAGTCAATATCTGTTGAAAGAAGGTTATAAAAATGATGAGATTTGTCTGTGCACTTTTATCAAGAGCCAGATATGAGTTTGTCATAATTGCAGTAATGTTGATGACGTGAATATTATTGAAACTCCTAGAGAGCTTCCAACAGAAGTAGAATGCTTCAAGAAAGAATTTAAGATGAAAGATTTATAACTTGAGCATCTAGAGAATGAAATCCTTGTGCATCAAGCAACTTATATAGAAAAGGTGCTCAAGCGTTTTATTATGGACAAAGCACATCCGTTAAGCACCCGAACGGTTGTAAGATAAAGACCCCTTTTGACCCCCAGAAAATGGTGAAGAGATTCTTGGTCCGGAAGTGCCATATTTGAGTGCAATAAAGGCACTAATATACCTCGCTAGTCATACTCGACCCAAGATATCTTTTTGTCAATTTATTAGTGAGATACGATTCATGTCCAACACGAAGACATTGGAATGGGGTTAAACAAATACTTTGCTACCTTCAAGGTACTAAGGATATGGGATTATATTTTCCAGATCGACCCAAAATAGATTTGGTCGATCACAGACAGGGTATGTGTTCACATATAGTGGAACTGCCATATCATGGCGATCTACGAAGCAAACTCTTGCAACCACTTCTTCTGACCATGCAATTTTTTTATCAATCCATGAAGTCAGTAGAGAGTGTGTATGGCTAAGATCTGTCATCCATCACATTCGTGAAACTTGTGGATTATCTTTAAGAAAGGAGACGCCAACCATTCTTCATGAGGATAATGTCGCATGTATTGCTCAACTCAAAGAAGGATATATCAAGGGTCATAGGACGAAGCACATTTCACCAAATCTTTTCTTTACTCATGATATACAAAAGAATGGTGGTATAACTGTTCACAAGTTCGTTCTAGCGATAATTTGGCGGATTTATGTACCAATGCACTACCCATTGCAACAATCAAGAAGTTAGTTCATAATATTGGCCTGAGTCGACTCAAAGATCTCAATTAATACTCTTCAGAGGGAGCTTATGTTTCAGGGGGAGCTTATATGCAATGCGCTCTTTTTTCCTTAGCCATGGTTTTGTTCCACGGGGTTTTCCTGGCAAGGTTTTTAATGAGGCGGCATCTTAAGCGTATTAAAGAATATTGTACTTTTTCCCCTTCACTAGTTTTTATCCCATTGGATTCTTCCTAGTAAGGTTTTAACGAGGCATATTCTTTGGTAGTATACATCAAAGGGGAGTGTTATGTAGGGGTGAGCATAACCGGGTACCCGGTTGGTAATCTAAGACTTGGTCTTGGAATTGATTAGACCAGATCCTAAAAATTGGGAATTGGTATTGGAATTGGTAGGAATCGGTTACAGGATCGGGTACCCATTTAACGATTACTACTTGAATTTAAAGACCCTTCTCATGTCATGCTCATTTTATTCAATTCTTCCAATGGGGCAAAGTTTAAAAAAAAAAAAATACAAAGAAAAGCCACATTCATTAAAAAAAAAAATACTGGAATGCAACTAAAATATAAGAATTGATATGTAATATATATACAAAGGGCTTAATATGCTTCTTAAATATTCATCAATTCAAAGTTATATATGCAAGATAGTCTTATTTGGGAAGATGATTTATTGGTTATTCTCTTACTCTCACCTTCTAAATTTTTGATCTAGGATAAAAATAAAACTTTTTTTTTTTTTGTTTTTTTTTTTTTTTTTAATAGAGTAACTGGGTACCCAGTGGGTATCGGGTCCAAAAACGATGAAATTGGAATTGGAACCATTACCAAATGGTTTCCCATTTTTTAGAAACGGAATTGGATCTAGTTGAACTAGTTTCGGGTTTGGACCTGCCGAGTCTGGGTCCAAAGCAGTTCCGGATCCAAGATCGGGTACCCACTGTTTATGCTCATCCCAGTGTTATGAATGGTGGATATACTAGGAGACTCTCCATGATACATGACTTTCCATAATCCATGTCTTTCCCTATCCATGTCTCTTCAATTGTGACTCTTCATATACATTTTGTACACTATATAAATCCCCATTGTGATAAATAAAAGATACTTACTTCTCCCATCTACTCTCAAATTCTCTCTCTTATACTTCCCTGGTGATCAAATCAGACACTTGAATGGCTTAGGCTATGTTTGGTACAATTAGCTGTAGTTGTGAGCTATAGTTGTAACTGTTGTTTAAAATCTTGTTTGGTAGATGAGAGAAAAAAGAACAAGCTGCCGCTTCAAACTGTATTGTTTACTCAAAATCTAGCTATCAAGTGAAAGCTAATATGGGTAGCTTTCAAAAATCAACTGTAGCTTTAGCTGTAGTTTTGCTAAAATCTTGTTTGGTATGTGAGAGAAAAAAAATACAAGATGCAATCTTTACGCTGTAACTTTTGTTAAAAAGTTGCCAGAAGCTAATTTTTGGTGCCAAATATAGCCTTAGTTGGATCTTAATTTCAAGGTGTGTGGCCCAATAAGGCTACTCCGTAGTTATTCTTCGTAGTTGGGTTGGGTAAACTAGACTCTAATAGCCCACTTGATGGCTTTAGAGGACTTTAGTGCTTCCGAATAGCATTTGATTGCTTCGTCCGCACAGCCCAAATATAGCCTTAGTTGGACCTTAATTTCAAGGTGTGTGGCCCAATAAGGCTACTCCGTAGTTATTCTTCGTAGTTGGGTTGGCTAAACTAGACTCTAATAGCCCACTTGATGGCCTTAGAAGACTTTAGTGCTTCCGAATAGCATTTGATTGCTTCGTCTGCACAGCCCTAGCCTTGAACCCGTGCCGACTGCCGACCACCTGCAACTGCACAGTGCCCCGCGCCCTTCAGTGCCGCCATTGTTAGGTAAATTTCTCCTCCTCTCTCTATCTCGCTCTCATTCGCCGTCAAACTGGGTTTTTGGCTATGGAGGAGTAAGACATAGTCAATTGTGTGGGTTTATTCTTCCGTATTTGCACTTTTGTGAACACAACATTACTCTACTCCTTTTTGTGTAACACATGCTTTTGCTTGGAGTAAAATCTCATCAACGTGTTTGTGTCTCCTGTTTCCTCGTGCCCTTTCCATGCAACAAACTGCTCACCCTTGTAGAAATTCGTCGAACCTTGATTGCATGCCCATTTATCTGTAATTTTAATATAGTAATTTTTTTTCCTTCTGTTTATTCAATATTTTGGATTTGAGTATTCAATTGTGGTATCAAATTCTGTACAGATTTAGTTGGATTGAGCGATGGGGAAGAAGCAGAAGCAGAAGGAGAAGGTGATACTGCCGCCGCAGCTCCCGCCTGAGGTGCCTGACGAGGAAATTGAAGTCTCCGACGAGGACCTCAATTTTGTCTCCAAGAATCGTGCTTATGCTGGTTTTGTTTCCCGTTTGGACACTGAATCCATTACCAAGTACCACAATGCAACTTTCTTCTTAGCTATCACTTCCTTAACTGGAACAATTTGAAACTTGAAAAATGAATCCATTTTTTTAATATATACATAATGATTGATTGATTTGATGGTATTGTGCAAATGGGAATCCAGAGCTTTGTGGGTCTACATCTGTTTTATTTTTTTAATAAGCTATTGTAATTGTTGTTTTCTTGATTTAGAAGCTTTGCTTTGATTGTTTTGCATCTGTTTGTTTGGTGTTGTTGTGGCTCTCTATGATATACTTCATTAGCATTTGGTCATCGTATTTTGTAATGAAGTTATTGCTAATATATGAAGTCCCTCTTGTACGTTTTTAGAATTTTGAAACTATCAGTATGTGATTTGTGTTCGTGGTTCTCTTTGAAGGGAGTCTTTGGATTGTTGGTATACTTGGTTTACTTGCTAGATAATGTTGGAATAGTAAGTGTGTCATGTCTTTGAAATAGGACCATCATATTGAAATGTTGGTCTTCTGGAATGCAGTATTACTCAAGTAGAGAGCATGCTAGGGGAACAAAGCCTATGTGTCTGTGTCTTAAAAACTAAAATTTGAAAGTAAATGATGACCCTCATAAAGAATATTAGAAAAAGCATTACCTTGAAGTGGAGAGTACATTTGAAATATGATAGCAAACAATCATTCTTATGTTTCAATGTTACCAAGTCTTTGACATCCTTACCTCTATCTTTAGTATAAAATTTGACAAAGTTTTTCCAAATTTCACTGTTTAGGCATGTTACTCGTGTTGCTAATGCGAAAGAAGATGATTTGGAAGCATTATATGAGAGACGCTTAAGTAAGAAAACTCTTGAGAAAGAAGAAGAGAAGGGTCTAGAAATTGATCGTGTTGATGCCCTTCCAATTAAGACCTTAGAAGGAAAACTCTGCTATAAGACAGGTTTGCGATATTATTTGCACCTTGTTATGTTTGAGACTTGTTTGTCTGTTAGGATGTTGTGCTCTTCTATTTGTCTAAGTGTAATCAATACGTTTTTCATTTGCAGTCCCAAAGGCAGCAAAAAGGTTAGAAAATGGAGGCAAAGAAGATGAAAGTGAAGGACATGAAGAAGGTAATGATGCTAATAATGGCCTCGTGAAGTTAACTAAAGCGGAAAGGAGAGCAAAACTGAAAAAACAGAGGAAAGAGGAGAAGAAGCAGGGCAAAGAACAAACTAAAACCGAGGAAGTGAAGCAGAACCCACAGTCAGAAGTTTTGGTTAGTTCACTTCCTATCATGTACGAGTTGACTTCTTGACTACCAATATATGTCTTACAAAATGTGGTTAAGACAGTAGAACAATGTCAAACTTGGGCCTCATGTAATTTTAGTTATACTTGTCGTTTTGTTCTTAAAACTCCATTTTGAACAAGGATATTAGGACTTGAGTATGACATTCGAGAACTTGCATAAGTAGTATAGATTCTTTTCGGTATTTCTATCTCCCCTTTTATGCTGGCATACAGTCTACCTCCACATTCTTCCCTTTAATGAATTCACCTTTTATATTTAACCAAATGCAAAGGTCTGAGGTTCTTGGTAGCTTATTGTCTTTGTTATTTCTATGGACAATCTTCTCCTGGAAATCTGTGTGGAATGTTGTCTCCTATGAAAGCTTGAAATTTTCTTATCCCAATGCAATCTTTTTAGTACTTTAGGCATATTGTATGACCCATCCTTATCATAAAACTTATTTCGATTCTTTTGTGAGAGTTCCTTATTTGTGTTATCTTGAATCTATGTGCTTCCTGAAGGCTGAGGTGAAGGAAGATCTCACAGCTGAAGAAACAGCTGAAACTAAGCAACGGAGTATTGCAGAGTTGGGAACTGCCTTGCTTAGTGACCCAGAGTTACATATTAAGTCTTTGAACGGGTTGCTAAGCTTTTGTAAGGATGAAGATGAAGCTATTGCTAAGGCAGCATTACTATCCTGCTTAGTTGTTTTCAGAGACATAATCCCTGGGTACGAATTGGCTTAATTTACTAAAGCTTCTTTTTAGTCTCTTTCTGCTCTTCCTGCATCCCTCTGCATCTGTCTTGGAGCTTTTTGTTTAGTTTGTTATATTTGTATTTTGCAGTTACCGTATTAGGCTTCCTACTGAAAAGGAGCAAGAGATGAATGTTTCTAAGATTGTGAAGAAGATGCGGTACTTTGAATCTACACTTTTATCTTCATACAAGGTTAGTCCTTTTTTTTGATAACTTAGCTTATTTTGTCCTGGCTTTATGCTGAGTAATTTTAAGAATGACAGTTTTGTTTGCCAACTGACATGAGTGACATCAATATTGAATAGCTTGAAACAAATACAAAGGTGATGGTCACCGTGAAATTATGATGGACAGTTCTAATTTTTTGGCCTACGGCTGACTGAGACCTAGTGATGGCATCCCTGTTTGCTGAGTAGGTAGGACACTTTTATGAGAGGAGCTCTGAAGCACGGACACCTGGCCATGTGCCGTGTCACGGGTCCTTGAAAGGATGTGACACCCCTAGGAAGCGCCTAGGACACGTGTCAGAAACATTTCTTGAATAACAAATCATTTCAAGGTGGTGGACACCACTAAGGACACTCTTCATGACTTCTTTCACTATTGCTCTGCCTTTGTTCCTCCTACTTTGTGTGTTAGACGATGTGAGTTTAAATTATCATTAAGTCAGTTTTAGTCAGTTTTAAGGCTTGTTTAAGCTAATTTACTGTAATCATGCTTAATGTGCATATTATAAGTCATGCTTTTGTGTTTAATTGATTGGAAATTTTTATTTAGTTACATTAATTGTTGTTAGATTAATTTAAATGCATTATTTCAGTTTTCTTTTTAATTTTTTTTTTATAAATATTTTTAAACACCATTTCCCTACCGTGTCCTATGTCCTGAAATTTTGGGAAATAGCGCTTCCCCATGTTAATGTGGTGTTCGTGTTTTATCCGTGTCAGTATTTGTGCTACATAGGAAAGGAAAATTGTAGTTCTATTGGCAGAGGAACTTAATGCTCATTTGGTTATATTGTTGACATTCATGGATGATGAAAATGAAGAGGTGGCAATTGCATCGGTTTGGGTATTTAGAGCCAGTGGAAAGCAAAATCTTTTGAAATCAGTCAATTTCCTCAAAGGTTTTTGTATGGATAATGTGTTGTACCTTGCATCTTCTTCAGTTTGTGCTGTTATGGTCTTCCAAGGGGTGTCTTTGACTGTTCTACAGAAAACTGGATGGCCCTATTGCTTTGTTTTCTTTTTGTTTTCAGGACTCCTTGCCCTCTACTTTGTACAATTTTTACCTTATTTTAATAAAAATCTTTTCTGATACTATGGAAAGCGAATAGGTAGCCAAAAAGTAAGAGGCATTTGGTTTACTGCTTTGAATTTACTGGGTGGTTTTCAGATTATATCCTATAATTGACTTGTTTCTTTAGAGCATTCGTACTTTCTTTTGCTTTTTTCAACCTCCAAGCTGACGGGGTTGGCTGTATGTGAATTTTCTATTTGGTTGATATTTAATATTTTCTTAAGATTGAGAGTACATTGTAGAAATGTTTCGACATGGAACTTTAGTGTGCAAAAACCATCAGCTGACATGATATACTGCAGTGTGGAGTCACTGAACTTTAAGAAAGATTTTTGTTTTGAGTGATTTATGTTTGATTCTCCTTTGGGATATCTCTATGAATATGATCTTATTCCATGGTATTTACAGGAGATTCCTCTTTCTCATTGATAAGTGAGTTCCTGAGAGGGCTTAGTTGACCATAATTTATCTTTCATCTTTCATTTGCTTCGAGAAATGAAATAAATATATCGATCAATTCCCAATTACGATTCTTTCTTTTTCTATTGAATCTTTTCCGATCAAGATGTATGGATCCATGAATCTAGGTGTCTATATTGATAATGTTCATGGATTAACGTGCAGAAGCTCTATTTGCCTCTGTCATTCTATGAATCTGTTCATTTTTGCCTATGGCATCACCACTCCTTTGGCAGCATCTACTAATTTGAAACTTGATTTGAAGGCCATATTTCGACCTGGACGTTTTTGGGCTGCCCCTAATAACCAACGACTGTCAAGTGCTCTTCCTTGTGTGGATCCAATTTATCTTTCATCTTTCATTTGCNTAATTTGAAGGCCATATTTCGACCCGGACGTTTTCGGGCTGCCCCTAATAACCAACGAATGGCAAGTGCTTTTCCTTGTGTGGATCCCATTTCAATGGGAACTTGATGAGTCGATCCGCCTACACGTCTTGCTTTTACTGCTATATCGGGAGTTACTCCACGTATTGCTTGACGTAAAACAGATAGTGGATTTGTTTCCGTCTTTTGTTAAATCTTTTTCACGGCTCGATGAGATGTAAAAGGAAGGAACTTCAATACATAAAGCATATTGGAATTTCTTATTTTATTATCCAACATAAATATATATTAAAAATAATTCTGCTAAAGCGTTCTTATATACTCTTTCCATCTCGTGAAAACGTTTACAAAATCAATTTGCACATAGACCAAGAAGAGTTGAAAAAGGAGTCTTATTGTTCATTTACCCCTACTTTAGTGGTGCGGTAAAAGCAAGAGAGTAGTATAGTGACAGCAAATAAGTAATTGCATTGTTTTTTTCCTATTTTGAACAATGTTGTGAAAGAACAAACCAATCCAACCAAAAAGGTTAAGCTCATGATTGGAGGCGTATCAATTATATATCTTCTAATAAATGTTAACATATATGAGACGATTCAAATCGCAAATTGTTAACGTTCTCACGAGACGGAGGGAGTAAGTATTTTGGATTAAGAAAATTGTGTAAAGTTACGTCTAGTTCGAGCAATTATTACATAATTCGGGACCAATGATCCCTTATTTCTCACATAATAAGTGGAATTAACTCCAAATAACTCATAAAAAAATATGTTAAATATCTTATTATGTGAGAAAATAGACCATTACTATACTCCAATCCGTATAATAATTTCTCAGTTTATTGTCACTACTAGAGAATACCTCTTTTGCGACGGTATTGTGACGGTATTTCCCGTTGTAAGTCGTAAAAGCTCAATTACGACGGGAAACTCGTCGTCATCCTGTCTTAAAAGGGTGGCATTGTAAATGTCTTTTATGACGGTTTTTAGCGTATTTCCCGTTGTAAAAGATCAATTACGACGGTATTTTCTGTCGCATAAGATTAATTATGACGGATTTTTACCACCGTCAAAATTTTTTTCTTCGTAAATAGTCTAAATTCTAGTAGTGTGTGTGACATTTGCTTCTTTCTCCGTTACTCCATATTATTGGTGTTTAATCCCGGACCTCTGATTATATTATACTGTATTTTACTTCCTCTAGAGTGCTCTTTCTAGCAAGGTTCCTTCCAAATATTTCTTTTTGATATTTTGAGAGAAAGTTGAGGTTAAAGCTGAAGCACGAAAAGCGGGAACCACTAATAAACAAATTAAATCGGAGCTAATAATTTTTAAGAAAAACCAAAGGAAAAAAAAAAAAACCTAAAGCTTCTAAGCATCAAATACATTAATTCCAAGTGAAATACCAACCTGAAACAATTAACAATAGGGAGAGTAACCCATATGGTTATAACAGGCCAAGTCTAAGACCACACACTTCTTTTATCAATGTAGAATACACCCATTTTAACATTACATGTTCCATGGTGTTTGAATTTTTATTTGTTTAGTTGGAATAACTGATATTCGATTTGTTAACTGAGTCGAGGTTCTAACCGAGTTCAACTTAAACTTGAACAATTTATTAAATCATGACCAAGCCTATTCTAATGTGCTCCATCCGTTCTCTAACAACTAGCCATTTTGAGAATAAAGGCTTACTTAGAACCAGGGCCGTCCCAAAAGTCTTTAAAAATTTTAAAGGGCCCTATGCGTAAATGAAAATGGGGCCTTAGGATGAATAAGATCATACAAATTTCAAAACATAAAATTCATTTGCAAATGATTTCTCTTTGAAATTTGATAAAGACGAGACCCCTACAATACTTTAGAGGCCTTGTACAGTCGCTTACCTTGCACATGTTAAAGGATGGCTGTGCTTAGAACGAGGGAGCTTAATTAGCGGTGAATGAGTCTGATTTTGCTACAATTTAATCATTGTTTTAATATGTTTGCCAAGAGTAAACTAACTGACCTAAAAGCATTAAATTTGTTTTGGTAGGATAATCCATTACACGTACGTTGTTGGTAAAACGTACCGTTAGATTTTGGCAGGACACGCAAAATGACGGCGTAAATGTGTGAGATTGAATGGTATAAGATGACACAATTAAGCAGCTAACAAATTAAAGGAATTTGTAAAAGTGTGTTTGATCACTAGTAATATAATCATCATAATGCGAAAATGACTAGTTGGACATTAATTAAGTTTAGTGTTGAAAACTCAAAACACGCACGTAACTACGTAAGACTGTTCCTTTAATTTATGGTTTGGTTTGGTTTTTATTTGGACGGAGGAAATATATCTAGAAACCAACATAGTACAAACATGGAAACATGGAATAATGTGGCCAAAAAGACAGATTAGTTAAGACAAATAAAGCAGCCATTATAGTAGCTTCTTTTACTTTATTAAGGCTACGCACTCAGAAAATACTATATGCATGGATGATGCATGCAATGGACGTGTGATATGAGAAGAATTATTATGTGCCAAAACCCATTGTTTTCTGTTTTGTTTCAATAACACGTGTCTTTGCCTATTTGGTCAAGTCTAATTATGTTACAAGTTAGGTTGGAAAGCGCTCTCAATAAACAGTATCTCTCTACGACATCCATTTTTCAAAAATGTGTCAGATCTGCATTCAAACATGTGGTTTATCACGAGGGAACGATATTAGGTTTAGTGGTTGAGATCCCGAGGGCTAGGATATGATTAAGAATTTGAGGGGTTCGTTTGAGAGCAAGAAGCTTAGCGAACATGAACAAAGGAAAGGAAGTCAAGCTAGGACGAAAATACTTGGCGAATGAATAGAGCCACTTTAGCCGAAGTGCCCGATAGGGCAATTTTCCTATTTTTAATTACTAGAATTTGTAATTAAGACAATTATTGTAAGCAACTAGGAAATTTATTAATTGTGAGTGTTTTATGATTCTACAAATGTGGCTTAGTGAAAGGGGTATTATATTTTAGTTCGGTTAAAACTTTAGCTGGGGTCATCTATATAAAGACATGTAGATCAATAATACTTTGCAGTATCGTCTTACAGATCACACAATTATTGTAAGAAGCTAAGATATCAAGTATACTTGCGTAGATACTAATAATTAAAGTACATTTGTACTCTTTTAATTTGCACCATTCATTCCCTCATGTTATGAGAATATGGAATCACTCACACCAAACACTTATTGGTTGCACTTAAAATATATATGTTAAGCCCCTAATAAATAAGCTATAATTATAACGTTATTGAGGGTTTAACCGCGTTGAAGAAGAAAGAAAATTCCTCCTCGCCAAACCAAAAATAAAATGAAATATGTAGACGTTATTGGAGTATATATGCCTTGTGTTTCTTCTTCTTTTAACCGTCCACTTATCTTGAATGCTTCCATATGGAAAGATCAGCATCATCGGGTTGTATTATTCACCTTTTGTGTTCTTTCGAGGAAATTTCCTCTTAGTGCTCAGTTTGATGAAAACAACAAGTTGGTATTTATCATGATGCATATATAGCTTCTTGCTAATCAGTAATCAATACTACTAGATAAGATAAGAATATTAAGTGCAGGATGTTTTTTGAAAGAAGGAATGGATAATGTACCACGTTAATTAACTGTTTTTTAGGATTATCAAAACTATAATCTATATTATGGCCACTTATACCATCAACCATGTCAAAAAATTCCCAACTATATATTATACGCTAAACATAAACAAAAATATAGTATTAGGTACAAGCTTAAACAAAGTACTCAATTAATAGGCTCATCAAGTATATTAGGTTAGAGGTAATTTATTGGAAAGGACGAGAATGTGGAATATCAATGCTAAGGTGTACTCAAGATTACAAAATAAAGGAGGTGTATCATTTTATAGTTATCCTTAAAACATCAGTTGGACAACAATGATAATAAGGAAATAAGTTTGGGCTGAATCACTGTGAAAGCACCAACCCAACTAATAATTTAAGCTGATGGTTGGATGACCAATCAATTATATATCTTCTAATGATCACATGCTAGTGTACCTATCGTTTTAGACCTGAAAGCACCTTATAATTTGTTGTGTCATATGAATGTGGTTAAAGTTGGCCTTTGTTTGAGGCAGGTTTGTTGAGTGCATGCCTGCATGGCTGCAATTTTATGGAAGTTTCCATATATAATTTGTTTAGCTGATAACTATTAGAAAAATTTGTCAGACACCACCTTTTAAAATATGATTTTTCTATGCAGCCACCTTATATAATTTTTTTTTTTTAACAAAACCACCTTAATAAAATATTTTCAATTAAATCCAGCCACCTTAACCTCTTTTCTGGCCAAAAAATAAAGTGAACTGACCGAATTACCCTTAAATTTTGCCACTTCTGTAGATTAAATGAACCACATGCAAGTCATATGAGGGTAGTTTGGTCAATTCACTTTGTTTTTTTGGCCAGAAAAGAGGTTAAGGTTGTTGGAGTTGATCGGAATTATTTTATAAGTGGTTTCACTTAAAAAAAATTATTTAAGGTGGCTGCATAAAAAAGTCATATTTTATAAGGTGTTTTCTGAAAAAAAATTCTAACTATTATTGATATTGTTTCTTTATATCGCATGTAATATCGCTAGATTACTAAAGATTGTAATCTGAAAGTACTATTTGGGTACAATTAGAAAAGTGTATCCTACTGGTCTTAGTCAAGGTTGTACGAGTACAGATATAAAATAAATATGGCTATAGATACCAGTATGAGATACTATAATAATTTCTAAAAATATAGGATAAGGGTTATGTAAACTCCACAAGAATATCAAAATGCAAGTAAACGACTAAATAAATAAAATTGAAGATGCAACCACAAGCTTCAAACATAAAAAATTATTATGGTCTGATCATGACTAACATCAAAAGTGAATGACTAAATTTGTCCATCCATCAAGAAGTAGTGAACCGCAAAACAAAGAAACTCTTAACTAGTAAACGGAAAGTGAGTTTAACAAAGTATTCGGTTCTATATATGGAGCAAAACAAAGTAATGAAATCTGCTAAAAAAGAGTCAAAATATATATCCGAGAAGTATCCCATATTATTAATTTTTTTATAGCCAAAATTAATAGGAGATAAATATTTGATTGGGCCTCCAACCATAAGTTCAAGCTAATGGTTGGAGATTCAATCAACTATATATCTCCTAATAATATAGGATACATTTTAGGAAGCGTATTATCAAGTGAAAATCCATAAATATCGATCGAGTATTGATATCGGATATGTATTTGTATCGAACTCGGGATATGCTTGATAGGTGAAGTGTAAGTGAAACCCAGTTTTAGGATTTTAACAATCTTAATTATTTAAGTTTATTAATTTTCTATGGGTTGAGATTCTAGTGGGGATAAAAAAAAACAAGGGTTAACATTATGCAATTGCATTTGAAGTTATTGAGCAAATAACTTGAACAGTGTGCTTAAAAAGAGTTTAAAAAAAAAGCACATATTAGTTACACGAGAGTACAGTAGTAGATTCGTGGTTTTTCTCCGATTGAATTTTTCATATTAACATTCTTGTGCGTGCTTTGCATATTATTTGTCATTTTTAAAATTTCAACATATTTAATTTCTTGCGTTTGAGTTTACTTTCGGTATGTATTAAAGACAAGACAAGTATTAGTAGCAATAAATTTGGAACCAAATTATATATATACGAAATATGATTGCTACTAGTAAAGAGACAATAATTGCATATGAAAACTCCAAATGAACTTATATTTATAAGGGACACTCAGGCCTAGAAGAAGGTGCATCCGGTTCAATATAATCAACTTCTTTATCCCAAACTTTTACCGCCAGCCAGTGTTTATAATAGGGGGATGCAAGTATGTGTGGCAATTTTTATTTTATTTATTTTTTATTTTACCAGGGAGTGTACCATACCAAGATTGATAAAGAACACCATAATATATAAATCATGAATCACTTACGTTTGTCAAAAGCTTAGATAATACCAACTCCTTTAAACTCTCTTTTGTGTTCACCTTTTGTGTTCTTTCGAAGAAATTTCCTCATTGTCCTCAATTGGATGAAAACTAAAAGTAGAATTTGATGCATATGTAGCTCCTTGCTAATACTCTACTATACATCAACAGATTCAAACACTATATATACCTCCCCAAACAAATACTCCCTCTATTTCACTAAAATCTTGTCGCCCAAAGTTTTCAAAGTCAAAGTTTTCAAATTTTGACCATTAATATATAAAAAAGTATAATAATTTTTAAAGTAAAAATAATATTTTTGGATTCATCTTAAATAATATTTTCAAAATATCAAATTTTTATAAATTTTCGAATTTATATAAATACAATTATTTATGGTCAAAGTGCCGTGTTGAAGACCGTGCACAATTTGGACGACAAGATTTTAGTGAAATAGAGGGAGTATACATTTAACTGAATCCGAGACATATTTGTAAGGTGTACGCCTAAACAAGTAGACAGAGTATTGTTTGTAAGGGTATTGTATATATTAGAGCTACAAACAAGGCTTGAAAGAACAAATAAAGGTGCGTGTTCTGGCCGTGCGTAATTCAGAATGGTTAAGGTGTTTGTGTAAGACTATAGTAGTCTGTCGAGCAAGAAATTATTGTATGATTGCGGATCCTGTTGAGCAGTGTTGTGATTTTAAATAAGTTTTCATTATTAACTTGTAAGCATGGCTGATAATTATTGATTGACATTGCTCATTGGCCTGGGTTAAAACTTTGTGTACATTTAACCGTTAGAAGAATTAAAATAGAGATCATTTTAATCAATTTATTAAGGAATGTTGTCAACAATTCAAGAGTTACTATGAGTATTATGAATTAATTATGATGATTCTAAGCAAATTTAAGTATTATTTTAAAAAAATTATGTGTTGTTTTCGAAAGAATTATGGATGATTATAAAAAAATGATGAAGTATTATTTCAAATAATTTAGGGGTTATTATAGATGATTTAGGGATTACTTTGATAGACTTATGGATGACTTTTAGTTATAGACACCTGTCTAACGGTTAGGATTGGTACTCCCAAGTCAAAAACATAAACAGGTTTGGGTACAGGTTAGGGAGTCGCCAAACTAATAAGCATTGATCCGAACACGAACTCATGCATCCCAACCCGACCTGATCACCAGTCTTAGATCGACCTTTCTTAAATTAGACCTTAGGTGATTGTCTCCTCTGCCCTAACCTTAGAACCAGCGGCCCTGCCCACAAGAATTAGCACTTTAGATTCCAATAGGATTGCTCACTAGGATTAGCCTTTTGAAGAGCCACCCCTTGATTCCTTGTTCATGACTTTCCCCCACTTAATATTTGCCAACTATACTCCTATTAGTAATTAAGAGATATAATAATTGATTGCGCCTCTAAATTGAGTCATCTAACTATTAAACGGTTGTATAAGAATGTTACTCTTTATATTTTACCCCCAAAAAAAATAATCTTAAATATTAAATTTAATACATACATTACATAAATGTTTCAACTTATGATTCTATTGTTACAATAAGTGTGGTTGGTCAATTATATATTTGTAATTGTAGGGTATATATCAAACTGCCGCCAAATTGGTTACATCCAACCAACATGGAACAAATTAGTATCAAGAATACGACCGCGTATTGCATTATATATGTGTGAGTATTGTAATACTAGTTAATACTTCTAAGATATTTTATAATACTAGTACGACTATCATTAGTATTAAATTGATAAAATATTTTATTTTTTTTCTGCAATGAAGGACTTCATTCCTCCTTGCGCGCGGCAAGAGGCTGGTATATAAGTCAAAATTTGTTTACCAGTGGGCCAAATACCTCTTGAATAATTAATTATACGTGTTAGCAATATTGTTGTTGAGGAGCTTAATTAGGCGATAAATAGACGACCCAAGCAACATCGATCAATAAATGTGTGAATATGAAGAATTATGATGATCACGTTCATATATACCGACCTGCTGCTGCACCGTATTTAGAAATTCATTGCTTCACATGGTTTGGACCTACTATTGTTAGACTTTGCACCAACATTATTATTTTTTATACTTATTTCTCCAAATTTGACTTGTATTAACATTCAACAAATAGTATTTTGTAGTAGTAATTTTGGACTTTCCAAACGGTTCCCTCCGCCACACAGTACATACGCCCCATTGCTGGTATTCAGGTCACCTCTGTAGCAACAATGACTGTGGGGACTTCAATGCTGGTATGAAGACAATGCAACCACGTAATTGGGAGACGATGTTGCTAATTATTGGAGCATCTCTTATTCTTTATACTTGAGATTCTGGTATGTCTCCTGAACGAAATAATTGGTCATCGTTTGTGTGAGGAGAGACTCCATCGTTCAAGCATTCGAGAATATGATTTGATATATCCAACTACCGTATATAACATGGAGCAAGAACAATGTCCAACAATAGTATTATGTGCCCAAATATAAGGCGATCCTTGAATATGTTTAATCTTAGTTCGAATTCCAATCAAACCTGGAGGTTTAATTGACAAATTTATGACGGGACTCACATGTGTGCATGAATTTAAGAAGTGCATTATTTGTCACATTTTTGTATTAGACATACAGAAAAAGAAACGAGTCAAGTTGACGTCGTAGATACTTCTTAATACCGACTAATTTAAGGATGAAAACTCACTTCGACATATGTATGTATCAATGTATGTGATCTAACTATGATGGTAACTACTTGTGCAAATTTAGCATATGCTGATTAAAAGTTAATATGACTTAATTTAGAGCTCGTTTGGCCAAACTTCTTCAAGAAAGCACTTATTCATTGCATACTTCTTTTCCATGACACCACCCCCTCCTCCTCCACCTCCTCATCCCTTTTGACTTTTACAAATAAAGTTAACAGCATGGAGCTAAAATTATACTACAATAATAGGGAACTTCTACTTATATCCTCATTTCAACATTTAGAGAACTGAAGTTAAAATGGATGATCCGGACAAGGAAATATTGGTGGAAGAGAAATTGAATATGCAATGGATAAGTGCTTTTATTGTACAAGTTTGGCCAGACACACATTATTAACATATTCACAGTTGGTCATGAATAGATGAATATCAACTGGAATTTTTGCTACAACTAGCCTAGCTTCTTATTCTCTTTTTTTTTTTCAATTTTTTTTTTTTTAAAAGTCTCTTTATTGCGTATGTGTTTTTATAATGATAACTAGAGGTGGCAATCGGGTGGGTCGGGTCAGTTCTGGGTCGGGTCATTTCGGTTTCGGGTCATTTCGGTTTCGGGTCATTATCGATTCGGGTTAATTCGGGTCACAATATTATACGGTTCGGGTTGGGTCGAGTCGGGTTGAATCGGATTCTTGCTAATGTCGGGTTTCGAGTCAACTCGGGTCGGGTTATTTCGGGTTTTGGATTAACACGGGTCGGGTTAGTTCGGGTTACGATTGACACGAGTTTTAAATTAAATCGAATTTAGGTCATACTAATATGAATTAAATTTAAGTTTTACGGTTTATAAAGTTAGTATATATGAAATTTTGATTTATCTAAACTTTATTAAGTAATAATCATATTTTATTAGTCTTAGAACTCATAAATTCAAAGTATTCGAGTATCGGATAGAATTCGGTTCGGGTCAATTTCGCTTTCGGGTCGGATGTTATCGGGTTCGGTTCAATTCAGTTATCAGGTCAAATCGAATATCGGGTTAGATCGGATCGGATTGAGTCAGTTTCGGATAATACTATTTTGATATATTTTTGGGTGTCGGGTGGGTCGGGTATCGGACGGATCGGATCGGATATCTCAGGTTGGGTCGGGTTTTGCCACCTCTAATGATAACTTTCTCTTATAGTACAATTATTAATGAAAATTTGAAAATGGAGGTTGAAGATTTTATGTGTAAAACCAACATCGACAAATACATCCAAATTACAGCATAATGTCAAATGAAATACTCCATCCGTCCCGCTATTACGTTTTCAAACCAAAATTGGCACAAGAATTTAGGAGGAAAATTTTAGCCATTTTTACCCTTGTGAAATAGAGAGAATATAATAATTGATTGTGAGAGAGATATAATATTAGAAGAGAGAGAGTGATTGGAGAGAGTGTGATTGGAGAGAGAGTGATTGGAGAGAGAAAAAATAGTTTTTTATTGTATTTTTTAGACAGTGTAGGGGTAATTTAGAGATGATATGGGGGATTATTTGGTTTGGAAAGGTAATGGTGGGACAAAAATTTTGGTAATTTGGAAACGTAATAGCGGGACGGAGGGAGTACATAACAGTACTCGATCTACTAGAGAAATATGACTTATCATTAAAAACGGTCAATCATATGGTTGTTATTAATTAGGATTATTATGCCATTAATTTGGAGCTCCATCAGCATAACTTGGGTTGTGAACTTATGATTTGTTGATCAAAGCTAGTAGTTGACAAACGGTTGCTAAGAGCGGCGCAACCATTATTAATTAATATTTTTTTCATTAAAATTAATAATTAAGGGCCTGCACGGAATGGTTGCTAGTTGCCAATTTTTAATTTTGAAAAATTTTCAACTATTTATACAAATTGAATTTAAAATTGAAATTTTTTGTACTTAAAGTTATCTACTTAATTTTCAAAATTGATAACAAAAAATTGGAAAAAAAAAAAAAAAAAAAACAAGTGGTTTCCAAAAAGTGGAATTTAGTAGAAAACTGAAAATTGGCAATCAACAACCATCCCAAACAGGGGCTGATATTAGTATTAGTATAATTTACTAAATAATTATTACTCCCTCCGTCCCTCATTTATCTTGCGAAAATTGATATAGGGTGAGATTTAAGTAGATGTGTTTTGTACAATTTTGCCCTTGAAGGAGGAGACCCATGTGCTTATTATTTTATCATTTCTTTTTTTTGGAGAGAGAAAGAAAGATACTCCCTCCGTCCCTAATTAAAAGTGTCGCTTCGTAATAATGGATATGAGTTGCGGATTACAAAACGACACTTTTAATTAGGGACGGAGGGAGTAGTTTATTGTATTGGTTTGTTAGTTAGGGGTATTAAAGGGAAGAGTTGGTGATTTGTAGATTTTGAAAGATAAATAAGGGACAAAATTTTAGAGGTTTATGAAAGATAAATAAAGGACAAAATTTTAGAGGTTTATGAAAGATAAATAAGAGACGGAGAGAGTATTAAATTGATGGTATGCCCCGGCCCATAAATACATGATCCTGGTTATCTCACGTTCTTGCCGACCAGGCTATATCTTCCCCGCATGCAACGCTATATCACCATCACATGCTTAGGACCCTGAAAATACATCAAACTTATTTATTTCATTGTTTCTCTCTTGTTTTTTTCTTTTTCTTTTTCTTTTTTTTTTGGCATTTTATTTTACAAATATGATTTGGTTAACTATTTCATCTATATTTGACTCCGTTGAATTTCGAACACAAATACGCAATCAGTGATGACAACAGTCAGAACCTCAGAACTATTTTTAAGTGTAGGTCTTTACATTGTCATCAATTATGATTAGGTGTTTTTTTAATTTGATTAATTAATGTTTAGTGTCCTACAATCTATATGTTAAAGATATGAATACATCCATAGGTAAAATTACATATTAAGTGTTTTTGTACTCCATCCGATTCAAGAAAAAAAAAATTAATCAAAATTTGACTTGTTAACAATGAACTCTTACCATGGATGAATTTTCTTAAAAGTAAATGGAATTGAAAAGGCTTTGTTCTTCTCAGCTTATTTTTGTTGAATTCTATTGATTTCAACAAAAATTATTACAATCAGTAAAACTCAATAAAAATCCACAAAAATATAAGAACATAGCCTTAAAAATTGTATGATTAAATTTATCTAGTAATTTTAGTACTGTAATATATATGTCTTTTGGTTTAATTACTAATATAGTATTCAAAGTTTAAAACAAAGGGCAACTTTCATCTTCTTTTTTTAGGACAAATTGAGTATGTTATTATTATTATTATTATTATTATTATTATTATTATTATTATTATTATTAGACACGCTTTTGGTAGAAACCTTCTAGTAATATTGTTGAGGGGAAACTCATACATTTTCAAATTATTAGCCACTATAATATTCATGGGATAATACGACTACAATTCTATCAAATTCTAAGACGGATGTTAAATACAACTTCTTTCTGTATTATGGTACTTTTATTATCAACTATATGATATGTATTTAGTTAATTTTTGGTTTAACTAAAGTTTTAGCCTGATTCTTTGGGTCAATACTAATCTTTTTTACATCAGGTCGGGTTATAAAGGGTAAAGTGCTTCTAGCAAGCAACTCTCCATTGACAAGAATCGAATCCTCGATCTTGCTTAAGGGATAAGAGTGTAATCACGAACCACTCATACCAAATACTTGTTGGTGATGGTAATCTGTATTTATTTCAACAGAGTACAAAATTGAACCAAATAGACTTTAATATGAATAATAACTAAATTAACACAATCGAGCCATCTAGGAAAATGATTTGAAAAAACATTGGCGGTAGGTTTTATCAAACAAAGAATAATTTCAAACAGGAACTATTCAAAAAACTTTGGCGCTAGTAGCAACAATAATACGTCCACAGATTTGGAGTAATAAATAGGGTATTTTGTGGGGAACCACCTTTTATATATATCACTTTTTGTGAGAAACCACCTTATATAATCGATTTTGTGGGGAACCACCTTTTATATATATCACTTTTTGTGAGAAACCACCTTATATAATCGATTTTGTGGGGAACCACCTTATAAACACAATTTCTTTTATTGGTGCCACCTTAGGCCTGATTCTGACCAATTTAATGGATTTGATGTTCCCGTTATGCCCTTGCGTTTTATAATTT
>BSSO01000629.1:0-30585 GCA_030267885.1 Mesembryanthemum crystallinum
CGGTGAGTCAAAATGAGTATGCTAAAGTTATAGGTTGCCTCATGTACGTCATGACTTACACAAGATCGGATATTGCCTATGCATTGGCATGCAGTTAGGCGAGTACTAAAGTACTTGAAATATACCATTGATTATGGTATACACTTTAGTGGATTTCCTTCGATTTTAGAAGGGTTCACGGATGCTAGTTGGATCACGAATAGTGAGGATCACTCCTCTACTAGTGGTTGGGTATTCACCCTTGGTGGGAGTGCAAGAAACAAACATGCATAGCGGACTCTACCATGGCCGCTGAATTCATTGCATTGGCTTCTTCTAGCAAGGAAGTTGAATGGCTAATAAACTTGTTGTATGAGTTACCTTTGTGGTCAAAACCGATGTCCCATATCTCAATCCATTGTGATAGTGCGGCAACTTTGGCCCGTGCCTACATCCAAGTTTATAATGGTAAGTCAAGGAATATTGGCTTACGACATAGTTATGTGAAACAACTCATTCAAGATGGGGTCATAACTCTTGACTTTGTGCGATTAAGTCAGAATTTGGCAGATTCTTTGACGAAAGGCCTATCAAGGGATTTGGTAACCAAAACCGTGAATGGGATGGGATTAAAGCCCATAAAATAAGTCACCAAGGTAGAACCTCAACTTAACTCTCGTAGAAAACCTATGGGTCTTAAGTTCAACGAGATCCATTATATCTTTGTTGTGGCTTGCAAGCACAATCTTTTGCCATCCCGATGTGTTTGGGTAACCCATAAGATGTTGGGAGGTTGAGCAATGCTCTTAATGAACTTCAATGGAAATTATAAATTTTAGTTTAGATTTAGGTGTTACATTACTTAATGTAATTCCCTAGGTATGCCTGGTGCAACTGTAATAGTTTGATTATTATCAATAAAATCCTTTTCATATTTCCATTATAATATACTATGGGATATTGATGAAATTTCACCTAAGTGAGTGTGAGGTGGTGCCGCCTCTACGAACCTAAGGGCTTTGGTTCTTACGCACTCACGATAGATACAGGGACACACGGTTAGTTCACGTGTCGGTATTGCCATTGAAACTAAGAAGAGAAGTTCGAAGTTTAATGTGTGGCTTGAGTATTGTTAATCAAAGAGGATCATTGGTTCAAAGCATAGTCTACCAAAAAATCTTGATTGACAACAACTTGAGTTTACTAAGCGTTGGTTCAAATCGCAAGATACCAATGTTATGCATTTAACTTTCAGAGAAAGGCTTAACACTTAATTGGATATGGTGGGGGAATGTTGGAATTATTTCCAAATAAGTGGTGGAAGTGGAAGAAAAATGGAGGAACAAAGCATTAAATGATTAGCTCATTATTAGCCCATGATTGAGGGCTTGATATCTTATACAAGCAGCATACACGGTCACGGGCAGACCGTGTATCGGCCCGTGTAAGACCTGTTGTGATGCCATAGCATCAGGTACGTATACATGGTCCAGTACACGGGCCGTGTACACCTGTGTTGGACCGTGTATACTCCTTTTTCCACTATTTTTTGAAATGCCGAGAGGTTTACACGGTCCGATACACGGACCGTGTATCTCTCTATGGACCGTGTATAGTTCAAATTACACCGTTTCACTTCCAAACTTCGGTTATACGTTATGAGCAACGGTAATAACCATCATAACTGTTATTTGTCTCACTTAGAGACTGATTTGGGTGAAGAGACATACCCTCTCACATGTGTCTCATTAATGAAGAGGTAACTCTTGGTGAAGGGGTATGAGTTCCTCTATAAATAGAGAGGCCCTCTTCACTTGGCATTCTCATGCAAAAGCATATTGCTCTCACCCATAAAGCCTATTTTCCGTCTTCTCCTTGGTCTATTGGTGCCTTTGTGCAAGCCGCCGACAAGGATAACTACATTGTATCTCAAAGATAGATTTGGTGACCTGTTACTTGCACTTAGGGGTCAAATCTAGTATTTAGTACAGCGCTCTTAGCGTGCCTTGAAGTTCATTGTTTCTTTGTGATCACTACCCCTACAAAATTATCACCAACTTGGCACATAAATACTGGGCGAGGGGGATTCAGCAATCACTAGGTACCCAGAGACCTCATTGGCAATCTAAGGCTAAAGTGAAAAAGTTAAACTTGTCTTGCCACCATGGATTTGTTTCCTTCTATGATTGGCAAATTTAAAGGAATGGATCTTGTTAATTTTTCTACCAATGGGTAGAAGATGATAATGAAGTGGAATAGATGATACTTACTTTGTCCCAAAATTATGTTAGTCAAATGAAAAGTGGACGAAATATAAAGAGATATTGGTTGTTAAAGTTTTGATCATACCCTTGGAAGTGTTAAGAGTATTATCATTTTATAGGGGGGGTAATAATTTAATGTTTTTTTTTTCTTTATTAAGAGAGATGTGAGGGGTAGGTAGGCATGAGGTGAGTTGTAGGATTATTTTTATTCAATAATTCTAAAGGTCACCATGGGTGACAAGAAAAAATTGTCTCCTCATGACATGGCAATTGCCACATCATCATGGAATAGGTAGCTTGCCATGCCATAGGGTCAAAAATGAAAAATATGAAAAATAATAGAAGTTTTGCAAATAATTAAACTTATATATTTTAAATTATCTAAGTAAAGTGAATCAACTAAAATAGGAAAGCATAGAAAAAGCTACCTAAGTTACTCAATCATCATTGCAAACCTTCTAATACTGCTTGCACCATCAACGTTTTACCTTTTCTTTCCTTTCCTTTTCTTTTTTTTTTAATTTTTGTTTGTTTCAAAGTTTACAACCATCCAATAATTCCACCATTAACGTCAGTCAACTTTACCTTTTGTTTTTGTTTTTCCTTTGTTCTTTTTTTTTTTCAAGTTTGCAAATATTGTAGTCTTTTATTTTTTGAAAAAAGATTTAATTCTCTCTCTCCTAACTTTGTTTTTCTATCTTCCCTCAAAAAAAAATAAAAACTTTCTTGGTTTTCCTTTCAATTTTCTCTTTGCTAAAATTTTTTCCCTTTTATTGGAGGAATGGTAAATTTCTATCCATGTTTGATCAAATTCTTGATAGTGAAACTAAAATTTAATGTGTGCATTGTCTCGTGTACCCATGTTATTATATGCTGAGGAAGAATATATCAAAGTCGCAAATTTAGTAACTATTTAAAAATAATTTGTAAACCGTTTATAGTAGCCCCTAAATTAATTAAAATATATCTTCAATTATTTGTAGTGATTTTTAGTTATTTATGTAAAAAGGCTTGGAGTAACTGTAACACTAAATCAATGAAATATATCATAAGTCGAAAACTTGGTAACTATGTCGTAAGTTAACTTATTATTCAGGATGTTAGTTATATATAAAATAATGAGTGACGTAGTAAAATCAAAGTAAATGATTCAATTTCAATAGTGCTTCATTATCCCCCCTATTTAAAGGTCTATCAAAAGAATACATACACCTAATTTATATGATACACTATGGCTGACTTTCTAAAAACAATATGATCGGGTCATGCATTTATGCCAACAAAAATTCTTAGTTACACCTTTACAGCCCTTACATGGATCGTGTTTAGAACTAGAAGTCACTCATTAGCCTCTCAGAGTAATCCCTAAACCATTTATAGTATCACCTAAATCTTTAAAATATATCTTCAATTATTTATAATGATTTTTAAGAATTTTTTTATAAAAAGGAATGGACTAATACTAAATTAATGAAATATATCATACGTCAAAAACTTGGTAACTATGTTGTAAGTTAACTTATAATTCGGGATGTTAGTTATAAAATAAAGAATGTCGTAGTAAAATCAGATTAAATGATTCAACTCAAGTAGTGCTTCATTATCCCTCCACTATGTAAAGGCCTATCAAAAGAGTCAAACACCTAGTCCATAGGATAGGGTTGGGGTGTAGGGTTGATTAAACTTCATGATTGATCAGATTATGTTTAGTGAATGATAAGAACATCAAGTAGAATTATGAATATAGCTAGTAAAATTTGTTTAAATTGTGGTAAAATTTGATATTTATGATATTAAAAAATTTCTTGTTAGAAATAGCAAAAAAATAAAAAAAAATAAAAAAATAAAAGAAGAAGAAGAAGAAGAAATAACCACTAAATTATTTAAATTAGTCCTGTAATTGCTTAAAGTCAACTATGAAATGAATATTAATAGGACTTTGTTTTTCAACATGAGTGGCATAAGAAGACTACAATTATTGTAAAGTTAACTTATATTTCAAGATGTTAATTATAAAATAATGAGTAATGTAGTAAAATCAGAGGAAATGATTCAACTCCAATAGTGCTTCATTATCTCTCCCCTATGTAAAGGCGTATCAAAAGAGTCATACACCTAGTTTATAGGATAGGGTTAGGGTGTAGGGTTGATTAAACTTTATGATTGATCCGAATTGTGTTTAGTGAATGATAAGAAGAACATCAAGTAGAATTATGAATGTAGCTGGTAGAATTTGTTTAAATTATGGTAAAATAATGAGTGACGTAGTAAAATCAAAGGAAATGATTCAACTCCAGTAGTTTTTCATTATCCCCCCTCCCCTTTTCAGAGGCCTATCAAAAGAGTACATACACCTAGTATACAGAATACATTATGGCCAACTTTCTAAAAATGAACCGATCATGCATTTTTGGCAACATAAATTCTTTGTCACACCCATCTAACACATACACGCACAGAACGAGTGCTTAGAACTAGAAATCACTCATTAGTTAGTTTCTTTATTAAATTTCATTTTTAGTTTCTTTACAAGAAATGTCGAACCTTAATTGAGTTGGAATTCATATATATTGTGACTTAATAATCAAAGGTTCAATTATTTACACCTCTTCGTTAGGATGCTGCATGTACGAGTAGCACACATAGAGTTAGAGTTAGGGTTTAGGGTTTAAAATTAGGGTTTTGAATGATATCGGTTTAATTAGGGTATAGGGTTGATTAAACTATATATGTCGATATCACATTCTCTATGATGATGCTACAAGTGTGAACAACATACTTAAGGTCCATGTTATATAGTTTGTGATTTAGGGTTGATTAGACTTTGTTTAGTGAATGATAAGAGCATCAAGTAAAATTATGAATGTAGTTGGTAAAATTTGTTTAAAATATGGTAAAATATTTATGATATTATTTTTTTTATTTTTTTTGCTAAAAATAGTAAAAGACCCTTTGGAAAAACTCTATGGGTAAAATTTGGAAAAAACTCTATAGCAATGTGTGTATGTGTACCAATGTTACGGTAGAATTTCTTACCATTCTCCAAAAAAAAAAAAAAAACATGGAATAACTTATTGTAACTTGATTTACAAACTAATAATTGAATGATTTGAAAACTATTATCAAAGCATGTTATTCGCTGCATTATGGGCTATGTGTCCTTTTGATTTAGGATTATTATAAAGAGCAATATATAGATTACTCTTATTTTTTGTAATCATTTTGTTTATGTTCACTACATTAACCGTAAGAGTATTGATACATAAACCATATTAGTCAAATAATTAGCAATTTATATCTTGTAAATCAATAATTCGATCAAACACGATAGAAATTTACATTTCCACCAATAAGTGGGAAAAAAATTTAACAAAGAGAAAATTAAGAGGAGAAAAAAGAGAGTTTTTTTGTTTTTTTGAGCGAAGATAAAAAGACAAAGTTAGGAGAGAGAGAATTAAACTTTTTTTTAAAAAAAAAAAAGACTACAATGCCTGTAAACTTGGGAAAAAAAAAAAGCAAAACAAAAGAAAAAAAAACAAAAACAAAAGGTAAAGTTGACTACATTAATGGTGGAATTAATGGATGGTTCTAACAAACAAAAAGATCAAAAAAGAAAAAAAAAAGTAAAATATTGATGGTGCAAGCAGTATTAGAAGGTTTGATATGATGATTGAGTAATTTGGGTAGCTTTTATACACTTTCCTATTTTAGTTGATTTTCTTTTATTACCTAATTTAAAATCAATAATTTTAGTTATTTACAAAACTCTTCTTATTTTTTCATATTTTTCATTTTCTAACCTATGATATGGTAGACTAGCTACTCCATGATGATGTGGCAACTTTCATGTCATCAGGAGACGATTTTTTTTTGTCACCCATGGAGATCTTTAGCAGCTTTTAAGGGGAGATACTAGATAGTGAGATATAAAGAGCGCCATTGTGGGAAAAACAAGGGCGTATGGCTCTTAGCCTTGGGAATATCTCGATTCATTGTTTTTGACAAGTAACTTCAAGAGTTATTGGCTGCAAGATTTATTTCTGCTGTTTTGTTCTCTCTCTTTCTTTCTGCAGCTGATATGTTGGAAGTGTTAGATTTCAATCTCTCCCAATAATCTTAATATCAAAATGTGTTGTTTGACTCGGTTTCTTTAGAACAGGATGTTACCAAAGATTAACCAAGTCGCCTCAACCTTCTGCATTGCTCTAATTGTGTGAGCTACTTCCAACCCCCGGCAACTTGGGTGAGAGCTAATAGAGGATCCAAGGAGCTGTTATCAATTTGTCTAAAACAACTGAAATTGCCAAGTTCCTTACCGTTGGTTGATGCAGAGTTTATTTTCACTGAGCCTCATTCGAAGAGGATCAGGGTTAAGTTGAGAGTTGAAAAAGAGATCCGACCTGGGTTACATGTCAAAAGAATACATGTCACAGAATATAATGTTCTGCATCAGATTTGCTGGCCGTGTCAGAATGGAACGGCATCAGAAACGTCTATTACAGAGTTACTATCAATTGCTACTAGAGTTCAGGTACTTGTCGAAGAATTTCAGTTATTTGTGATCAAAGGTTAAGACAGTTAGCTAGCTCACGCCTGTGTGCTATTTTGAATGTGGGATCAAGCTTATTCCTTGTTATGTAGGCTTGTACTTAGGATTCTCTAGTCTTATTAGTTATTTTCTGTTCGCAAGCATGAACTCGATTCCATTGATAGAATGGAAGATAGTATTAATTTTATGTGTAGAACTTTCTTTGTTTTTTTTTTTTACCTTCATACTTATTAAGCATTGTCTTTTGACTGTGTTCCTTGATCAGGACTTGCTGACTTGCTGAAGGTTGTGGAAATACTAAATGTGACAATTAACTTGAGGTAGAGGAAGTATATAGTTTTAGACCACAAACTATGATCCACCTAGTCATTTGAACTCTAAATTTGCAATGCAATCTAGAACTCGAAAGCAAGGGCCAAATAGCAGGGTTATTTCACTGGTTACAGAGTCTCTTTTCACAAACCATCAGTAACCTGGTTTAGAATTCAATTCAGAGTTCTCTGAAATTTGCCTTAGCAAAGTCGATTGGATTCTCACTAGGAACTGAAATTCTAAACCCATTTTCACCATTACACCCGAGAATCGCAACATGTTTTTAAAATTGATCAGGGCACTACAACCCCCAACATGATATATAAAATTAAGGAGAGAAGAAAACCATCCTTAACTGTTGGCAAATTCACAGTAGCATGTGCTGCAATCAGGTCTTAATCATTTGACTGCATAAACTCTGCATATTTCTTCAAGAAGCAAGGTTAAAATCTGTAGGTAATGATGACAACGGTCTAAAGTGGGAATAGCAACTCCATCTTACTCCCGTGTCCTGCATACATGCCATGCCACAATTGATCATATTGCACTGAAAATGAAAACCCTTAGCTTGCACACAAAACAGCTTAGGCCTCACAGTCAGACAGTCTTCACCCTCAGAGTTGAAGATACAAGGACTCGAAGATGTTTTTCTGAATTTATGGTGTTTTTAGTATATTGGATGCAGTTACTATATATTGTGCTCCCAGGCGAAGGTTGGACATTGGGACACGCGTGCGTCACGTTCTAATACGGTAATACCGGTCATAGGGATGGACACAAGACTTGTCATTTGTACGAGTACGAGATTGACCCGGCCCGGCTTCTGGGATGAACCAGCTGGCCGTGTTTGAGCTGTGATTCAGCAAAACCCATGGTTTAAGCACAATGAGACACCACACGACTAGTTCAAAACGACCAAAAAGTAGTAAAACAATTCTATAATAAACTTGGTCATGCGGACTAAACTGAAGGGCCAGGCCAGGGCCGCCCTAAGAAGGAGGTGGCATGACACAACACAAGACATCCCATATTGGCCAATACAACTAGTGTCTATCCTTAACTAGTTGGCTCATAGCGAGGGGTTGTACAGGCATACAGCCCCCTCATATGGTTGTATTAGAACCCTTTAGAAGTGTTTAGTCTACAATAATGAGGGTATTTTGGTTGTACAGCCCCCTCATATGGTTGTACAAATATGAGGGTATTTTGGTTAAAATACATAACACTACCGATTATAAGGGAACGTTGTAGCTATTTATTCTCAAAGGAGAGAATGTTGATTGGCACTCATTAAAACCCACGGGCGCCACGCGAAATTGACTATGTGTTCAAGAAAAGCACATCTTTCTCTCGCTTTCTCTCAGTTATTTCGTCTCCAAGAGTTTCTAAGGGCTTGTTTGTAATAGGGGGATAAAGTAGGGGATAATGAATGGATTAAAGAGCAAAATGAAGGATGGAGGTGGTGGTGGGATATGAACTATGGTGGAAGGAATGGGGGGGGATATAGGAGAAAATATTTTACCCTAGGAGGGTGTTGGGTAATTTATCTCTCCATATCACTCTCTTCTCCACCCTCATCTACCACATTTTCTTACCTATGACGCTATAACCACTTGTACCTCTTATTTTACTATTTCATTTCCTTCATTATCTGGACCTGGGACCTAATGTACCAATGGCCTCAATCTTAACCACTATACTAAGACCTCATCAGCTTACTTAAGTGTCCATTACTTAGGTGTATATTAATATAATAACTACACTAATTAAATAAACGTCTATATGGCATCTTCCCACAAATAAATACCCTAAACAGTGCATGTGAATATATCTTATTTATGTTAATCGAGTTGCTTTCATAATTTAATTCTTTTTCTTTTGCTCATGCTTTCATAATTTATCTGGACTACACCTCGAAATATAGAATGAGCCAAAATCTCACCCCCACCTTATTAATTTTAGTCATTTAAGACAAAAAATGTCCTTTCCCTTGAAATATCCTTTTTCCTCGGGATCAAAATTTTCAAACATCCGCCGAACTACCCCAGATTAAACTACCATCCCCTGTTCCCCAACGGTCCATAATTTAACTTGCTTCCCTCTATTTTTTCAAATTAAATAACTCAAAATTCATCCCCTAATCCCTCAACATCAACCCTTAATTTCTTCATCTTGATTTTCTCTCCCCTAACCCGTGACCCCCCAATTGCTATCAAAATTTATAGCCCGTTATAATCCCTTTAATATAAATATAATTCAATCTCCTTTCTTCTCTCTCATCAAAAACCAGAAAAATGGGTAATTGCTCTCAAAAAAGCTCTGCTATTCCTACCAACAACAACAACTATAACAGAGCACCACCAAATTTCATCCGAATAATGACTGATTCGGGCCGTGTTATGGACCTTCACGGCCCGAAGCTAGCCCGTGACATCCTCGACGATTTCCCCGGCTATGGAATTTACCAAAGGGGGCAGCTTTCACTTCCATTGTTCGACGATGAGCTCCTCTGTAATGGCCGAGATTACTATCTTTTACCATTTGGGGCGACCGCGATTAATAATAGCTTCGACTCGGCTTCGACAACAATGCCGTTTAGCGGGTCGTTGAGCTTTAGAAGGGATCAGAGCACGGCATTGGAGGTTCTTCCGTCGAAGGGGAACGGGGTTTGGCGGGTGAAGATGGCGATTAATAGCCGGGATTTGGAGGAGATGTTGTCGGAATCGGCGAATACTGAGGCGTTGATTGAGATGATGAGATCGGCGGCTAAGTCCTCGGAGCCATCACCGAACCGGAGTTTTGGGTGGAGGTCTTCTATGGCTGTGATTTCTAGTGGGTTTAAGTTTCCGGTTGCTTCGAAGAGGTTAACGGCTTGCTGATGTATACTGTTGTTCTGTTTACTTGTTCTTATATGTGTTGCTAATGTTAAATTGTTGATGGAGATTGTATGTATGTAAATGGTATTTACAATGTTAGTATAATATTCTATCTTAGATGTTGGTAAAACGGTTATAAATTTTGAATTTACTTCAACTCTTCTTGTGATTGTTCATATAATCACCTAGGTTGAAATTTTTTGCTTTGAGTAGTTTACTAATTACAATAAGATGTCATCATCAATCCCTCTTTCACAAATGGAGAATGTAGTATTACTCCACCAATACCATTTTAAAGCATTGGCCCTTATAAATGGTATGTCAATCATACTCTTTTAAGATAAACAATTACATCATCTCATAAGATTGCCTGTCTAACTAAATTCGATCACTATCTATCATCTTCTCGAATAATCTTTTGTAACTGCTTAACCCTTCAAAATCCTCCTCGACTTTCCCTTTTCTGGCCTCATTGCCTTCCTCCTCCGTCGTCCCCTCTTTATTTTCAAAGGAGGCAAGCCTATTGGTGCTTGTTAAGACTCCTCTAGTGCCTAACTCCCTGACAATTGTATAGGCCATAACTATGTCGTAATAAGGCAGCAATTTTGTTGAAAACTAGTGTGGTGAAATCTTTAGAATTTTGGTATTAGAGTTGATGAATGGAAGGGAGGTGAACACGATTAAATGGGGAGATAATTGCAAGGAATATGATTAATAATTTGGAGAAAATAAATTCAATTGGGGAAAATCATTTGAGGGTAAATTAGAGAAAAATGGCTCAGTATAAGAAGGCATATTGGTTCTTTCATTTTTTTAGACCAAAATGAGATTAATTAATATAGATTAAATGTGGTTACTTGTAATTTTTCCTTTTTTAATTGGTTATTCTTAATCTCTAAATTATGAAAGTTTTTAAACACTAATGCTACTTGGAACTTTTTTTTTTTTTCTTTGCAAGAGAAGTTAATGAACAACAACACTGAAAAATGTAAATTAGACAAAAGAAAAACCATCAATTGCATGCATGTGAAGTACTAATAATTTACACCATTGACTTGTCAACCCAAACCTGAAATCACCAATGCTTTACACAATTTCTCATCTTCCACAAAATAGTATATATAATCTCTTTTTTTTTTCATTTTAAATACATCAAATATTGGATTTAAGGAAAAAAAAAAAATCTAGTGGCAGCGAGGACAAGGAGCCAATCCATTCTCATTACACTTAGGACACCGTTCCTTATTACCTTCAACAACCACCTTACAACTCCCTCCACATTCCAAACACGGTATAAACCGTGCCCCACCACACCCCTCACACCCTTGCCACCCAGCCCCCCTCTCAACTCGTGCTGAACTCAACACCCTTCCGAGTCGACCCGCCTCATTCATCTCCACCACCTCCTCCGCCCCGCCCAAATACCTCCCCTTCACAAACAACCTGGGCACCGCCACCCCGGCCGCCCCGTCCCCTCCCACCAACTCCCTCAACTCGCTCAAAAACTCACCATGCAACGACACGTCCCGCTCATCGAACACGACTCGGTGATTCTCAAGAATCGCCCTAACTCGGTTACAATCCTCAAAAGTCCTCCTCACCCCACCCAACGACGTCGTATACAACACAACAAGCTGGGCCCCACCAGGCGGACAAATCTCGGGATAATCACTAAGTGGGTCCCGCTTAGTCTTCATAATCTTATCAAACGCAGCCTCTTTCCCTTCCTTTTCTCTCTCAATCCTATCCTTCATTATAAACGGGTTTGCCTTCACTGACCTGAACCCAGCCGCCGAGTTCTGACTCGGTAACCCTGACTCGTTCCGAGTCGACTCAGTCGCCACCGGTTCCACCTTCCTCAGCTTAACCACCTTCTCATCACCACCACTTTTGGGCGGCGCTTTTTTTCCGGTGCCGTCCAACTCGTCAACGGTACGGAAATTGAAACGGTCGTCCTTCGGCTGTGGCGCCGGTAGGGCCAGAAACGGGCCTGGGATTGGGCTTGGGCTCGGGCTTTTGATCTTGGGCTTTTTGAGGTCTTCCAAGGCCTTGCTGACTTCGTCCCACGTGCGAGGCCCATTAGCGACCTCCTTCTCGAGCGTGTCGAGCTTCTCAAGCAAAGGAGCCGGCACGTGCGAGGTTTTCTGCTGGGTTTCGAGCTGTGCGGCGGTCTCTAGCTTGAGCCATGGCTCTTCAATAGAGTTGATGTCGAAGACGGCGAAGCTTGACGGTGGTGGACGGTACACTACGGGCGACGTCGCTCTAACTTGCTTAGACGACGCACATCCCATTTTAAAAACTGGAAACTGGCAACAACCTCGAGCTGCAGGGTGTTAATATTAGCTTTGATGGGAATTGGGTGTTTGAGTTTGGGAGGGGGATGAAATATGAATGGTGATGAATTAGAGAAGTATAATTATCATATATAGCTGTATATAAAATTGGATATGGCTTAGCTTTGTGGACTTCAAAGAATGAAGGTGTGTGTGGAAGGGGGCTGGATAATTTTGTGGTAGGAAATGGAATATGGGAATTTTGTCTGGGTTGGTTTGATTTTGATGGGTACTCAAAAATAATTGTAGGTATCTTAAGGTGAAGTTGCATAAATACAAATATGAGTATATGGCATGTGGTGTATATTGGAGTGTACAGGATTGATTATGGTCAGAGAAAGGTTAGCATTAGTGGCTGGAATGTAAGAATGAAAATTTATTACGTGGATGATTGGTTGTAGTTTTAGTTTCTCGTGGCTTCAAATGACTCAATTAGCCAATTGAAATATCTCAAATTCATCTCTCCTAATGTTCTATTCATTTCATCATGTTCATCTATCTTCAGTTTAGATATGATCAGTTTATCTACTTGAGTTCAGTTTGGCAGTGTATTTTTTCTCTCATATATTACTATTCATTCAATTCAATGTGTTTTGTTCAATTTAACTCGATTTCAGTTCACATTCAATTTACTCCAATACATCCTGTTTAGTTCAATTTAACTCTATATTAGTTCTACTAAATTTAATTTCAATACGGTCCACTTAAAATGAACATAACCCAAGTCTCAATATGATAACGGTTTTTATATTTAACTGATTTGTAGGTCAATCTCAATACAATGCACGGAATCATATTTATGTACCTACACATAGTCTGATCTTTGGGTCACACGTGAATCTTGCTTATTTCTTCTGTGGGTTACTTTGATCTGCTTAACTTTTCCATCTTGATGCAAAAAGAAATCAGAGATACAAGGATATACGGAGTATAAAAACAAGCTGGGAACAAAACCGTGTATTCACAAGCTACAAAAGAAAGCTGTCCAATAAACCATAGCACTACCTAAAAATCACAATCACAACAGCTAGCTTTAGAACTTCAAGTCTTTGTTGATAGTCAACAGAAGGTGGGAAAACTGTCAGCATCAAAGACAATGGGCTTGAACTAACTAAGCATATGCTCGCAGCCCATAACTTTTTGTGGCAGCCCTCAATTAATTACTCCAATGTTCTAAACCATTTCTGGCCCATGTAAGACAGTTAGGATGGCCCAATTATCCTTGATTCTCTTTGGAGTACTCCTATAGTCGAGAAATTATTGTATGGTCCGGACTATGTAATAATTATATTGCTCCCTGTAGTCCTATGCACCATTCCCAGAACCAACCTCAGACTGATTCACAAATTCGACAATTAAATTTTATCTTAATCTAGAAGATTAATGGGATCGAGCTTTGGATAGACCAACTAGTCTTTCAAATATTATTCTTAAAGAACTGATAAATCTCTCTACGTACCAGGGAAATTCCCCTATTGGTCTTAGTTTCTGCCTGCAAATTTTCTCAGGTTAACTTACATGGCTGTCTCAGAAACGCAAAGAATCGGATCATACCAACACTTGACGACAGTAAACTATTATGAATTTCTCACTCACTGTTCAAGCAATCTGGACAAGACGTACATGAGTCAAAGAAGACAAATCCCTGAACATTCAAAGTGTCCACTATCTAGTGTAGTGTCCTCAAGTGTGTTGTGTTCGCTTGCTTCTTGGTCTGAGGTATATTTTTGGCTTGTGTAATACAAACTGAGAAACATTACAGTCAGTGAAATTAAACAAGTGCAGCATCATCGACATCAACCTGTAATGGAACTGATGTTTACGACTGTTTAGCAAAAAACAGGTCCACTAGATTGGGATAAATTAAGAGCTACAAAACGGAAAATGGATGATCAGGAATAAAAAAAAACTATTGAAGCAAATTCACATTATTCTTGTCATAATTAGGTTGATCTCACAATCAGGTAGTCGCTCATTTCAAAACAGAAAGCTTAAGCAATAGTGCATTAGGAAAATTGCAGAAAAAAGTAATGATCATTGAGTACTTACAAGTTACAACTGCAGTCATGTATTTTGTGATAGGTCTCGGATAATGTATGCAATATTTTCTCTTTGCCTGCTTATAACACGACTACCATCATGAATCTGTAATATATCAACAATGCTATTAAAAGGAAGCTATGGAACTTCTACTTCTTAGAAGTCAAAAGTGGTGGAGGAGGTGGTGGAAGAGGGAGTAGTGAAGAAGAAAAATGGGGGAAAAAGTAGAAGTTGGTAAAAGCTTGGCCAAACGGGCACTAAATCTGGTGAAATCATTAGTACTCCTAGCTTCCTTTTAATAGCATTGTTGATATATTACAGATTCATGATGGTAGTTGTGTTATATTACTACTTTGCTTGTGAATCATCTACATCTTTTTAGCGCGAGGTTATGAATTACTCATCTTAGGAATATCTGATAGTTTTTTGTTATACAATTGGTGATTGATGATTATAAGTGTACTTACCAAAGATCTTAATGGAATTGTTCCTTTCAGGTGTCCGGAACTAGTTCTTTAGTACTGAATGTTTGCCAATATTGTCAGGTCAGTAATCTATGTAACAGATCATGTGCTTCAACTGATGATAGATATGTTCCCGACATGGGAAAGATCAAAATGGCTAACGCTAGTATGTAGTTCTGGAGCTGAGATAGAGTATAATGGTCAAAAGCATTAAGAACAGCCTAATATCAAAAAGTATAATATTAAAAAGGTAAGATCAGAATTCACTGATTTGTGAAACAGAATAATTGCAATTTGAGACTTCAAAAGGTAGGAAAATCAGTGGGTGACAATTTTTAATAAAAACCTTGAGGGCCCAACCGGGTTCGAACCGGTGACCTCTTGATCTGCAGTCAAATGCTCTACCACTGAGCTATGGACCCATGTGTTGAACTATTGTATGAGATTTAAAATTCATTGTCTTTTGTTTCTGATAAGAATCTTTCTTTCCAAATCCTATGTGAGGATATCTCCAGAGGTGGACGCCAATTTATCATCGAGATGTGTCACAATTTTGACCACCTGATTAACATCAGTGAAGCTATAAACAACCCGAGTCAAATTAAGTTGTGCTCATATTTGACTTATTTATTAAACGAGCGTCATATGGTGCTTGTACTTAACTAGTATATTATTGTGCGAGTTTTGATTGAGTATATTCATGAGGTGCTCGCGAGTGAACCGGCTCATATAAAGTTTTTAAGGTACAATTAACTTGAAACAGTACAATCGAGCAAAACAAGGAAGTGCTCGTACTTGGCTCGTTTAGTAAATGATTATCAGAGATACTCATACTTAGCCTGGTTATATCGACCAAGTTTTGATCGAGTGTGCCGCGAACCGCTCACAAGTGTATCGACTCGTTTACAGCCCTAATCATGAGAAGTAGGAAAGAAATTAAAAGAGAAACACATAGCAAAAATATCCTATGCCAGCTTATCATACCGTTAAGGGAGTCCGACTCCAACACCACCCTCGTCAGGTCAATTTAGACCATTGATTGAACACCAAACCTGCCAACAAATACCTCAACGGCTCAGCCAGGTTAACATTCCATATAGCCTTAAAGCACCATACGCATTGACTTTGGAGCACCTAAATGGTGGAGGGATTCTGATTAGAATTCTAGGGCAAATACTCCAATAATTAGGAGTATCATTTTCCAACTGTAAAGATTGAGGGTTCAACTCGCCCTATGTGGCTCCTTTCAACCAAATTGAACAAATCAAAAGTTTCTCGAACTTTTTTTCATCATTTCTTTTTCTTTTACTTCATCTTTTTCCTTAAACATGTCAGAACAATTCAATCTCCTAATCTCATGAAATGAAGACTATTGAAATATCCTAAAGTTGAAATGCTCAAAAGCCCGGCTAATACGCCGTGAAAAATGCAGTGTGTGTGTATTAGTGCCTTATCATGACTTAGTAATTTTGACTGCTCAACCGTTTGAAAGTTGAAGTTTGATCCGTTCCTCTGTATTCAGCTAAGACTGACAGCAACATCCCACAACTGCCCTCACCACTTCTCTGTTCTCTCATTCCTCAACCACTGCTTTCTTTTCCATGCCATAGACTTATTCGTTTATTCCTTCTCACACATCTGGTAGGTTGAAACTAGTACAACAAAAAATTGATATCGACAACGACAATGCAAAATCTAAACATAATTGAAGTATAAATAAAACAATAGCAGATTAAAGAGAGCGACTCGAAACCTACATCTCATTGTCATAATTTGCAACTTGTAATCGAGTTAATTTGTCATCTCGTCCATAATAGAACCCAAAAAAAAAACGCGAAATAAAGCTTATAATTATATTACAAACTTGTAACTCTTGTTTCGTTTTTTACTCGTCATTTAACAGTAGCAAATAAACCTTATAGTTACAGGGTACTTATAATACAACCACAACAGCACTGCTCATTTTTGAAGCAGCTGTGGCGGGATGCAACAAAATACTCGTGAACACACTTGTCACTCGTAACCCCCTAAAATCATTCATCACAATTATAGCGTATACTTATTTTCATAAATAGTACATACACACAAGAGTCGCGTGACATGGCATAACTGATGAAATGACATCTTTGGCCACTTCACAAGACCAGGTTTTACTATCAACGTATCTATAGTTATTGGAACACTAGTTTCTCTCTTCCTCGGCTTGTAGTCTCCTCTTTTTCGTCATACTCCCTTCACCCGTATTGTATGTAAAGCATAATATCTATCTACTTGGCTTCTTCGCGCACAGTTTGATATTTTATGTTATACTTACAACCCCTAATGAGGGAAGTTGTGTTTTTCTCAATCGCTCGCTTCAAAAATATCCAGAAGTGAAAGTGCCTGCAAACATAGCACAAGAGATTTTAAGCGTCGAAGCATTGATTTATATGAATGAAGCATCAAATTAACGTAAATTATATCACGATAACCATGTTAAACATAATTTACCTCTGGGACGCTTAACTCAAGGCGGAACTTGGGGCCATCATAGTGGTGAAGGATGGGCCTGAATGCATCCTCGTCTAATGGCTCGCATAGTTTCCTGGTTGTTACCTTCACCTACACACAGATTCAGAACGGTAAGTCCAAACTCCAGAATCAGAAGCAGACTTTATACATGTCATATACTATTATAGTACAGCCCCCTAGTTCAAATCCATTTTCCCATCTGTCACCCAGTAAAATACTGTAATAATCATAAGATAATTAAAACCCGTAATTTAAGTTCTTGTTTAGGAGTGAGAAATAGGACTCAAACACCCACTAATCCTATTCATTTCGTCATTCCCAGTTGTACTTAATACTTTCTCTTGCATACTCTATTTACTATAATTCATTCAGTTAGCAATGAATATAGTCTATATTTTGAATTTGAAGCAACAACATAAAACCCTCCACTCTTAATTCTTCCAAGTCCCCTTTACAACTTTAAGATGTATAATTAACGTTGGCATAAAGAAGAGAGATTTAAGGCGACAAACCTGAGCAGGGAAGCGAGATTCGCCATGGTTCTTTTTATCCTCCCAAGCTTTTGGATCAATGTTTGTTCCACCAAAACTTGCAGCCTGTACATAAAATAATATCATTAGCTTTCATTTTCAAACACCTTATCATCAGACTTAGCTTAATTTATCGCTAATCAATAGCCACAAGTCACTTTCCTTTACTTCATAAATAAGATAAGGATGCTATCAGTAACCTACAAAGTCACAACTCATAACCAACCACAACAGCACATGACCTTCAAAGGTGTTGGCAGGATAATGAAAAGAAAACAATGAAACTAACCTCATAGATACCATGTAGCTGGTGGGTGGAGTAGTTGTAGAGAAAAAGAGGTAACCCTGGAGTTATCTGCCTCACTGAATCACGGTAACGTGGCGGCAAACCTGTAAAATTAATTGAAACCCATCACAATCTTACCCACTTCTAAGCAGCTCCTAATATATGAAACTTAAAAACTACCCTTTAAAAATCCATATATCATCTCACCTAACTACAGCAAATACAGCAAAGTGTACATGATCAATCAACCACCTAATTTAAAGATTTTAGAATGTTCTGATTACAGAAAATTTCCATACAATTAGATATAATATCATTGTAAACCTAAGTTAAGTGACATTGCGAAAATGACTTGGAAAAATATCCTATACCCTATGACATGATTGAATTAGATAAAACATAGAACACATAAGCCCTGTTCGTTTCAACGTGCCCATACTGCATTCAGTTCACTCCAGTTTTGCTAACTATTTTTCCTCTCACATACCATTCATTCAGTTAGCATTAGGTTAAGCACCGCTATTTAGTTGAAATAAACAAAGTTTTGGCTAATATTTATATTTATATTTTGTTAGTAAAGGAGGCACCAAGACCAATAGAAATCAAGCCCTCAACATTGTTATCAATTTGGTAAAATCCGATATGATCACACAACTAGAGAACTACCAATCCAAGGCCAGTGTTCACGCTTCCTGTGTTTTATTTTATGTTTACAAGCCTTGAGCATGAATACCCTTACTACGGGGGATCTAATAAGCTGATCATATCCATGATCCATCAAATTTCTGGTTTTGAATTGTTCCTTTATCAAAATTAAACAACCAAACATGCCATGCCACCTGCCCCACAATTTATTTGGTGAAATAATAACCAAACGTTAAGATTCACCATAATTTTCATTCAGATGATATAATCAACCATAATCTTCCTTAATCTTAACACAAAGGGAAAACAAACAATAAACTACTCCTACTTGGAAGTTAATCCCCACACACACACACAAAAAAAAAAAAAAAAAAAATGAACATAGCACTAACACAGAATTAACATAACCAGAAATAAATCAATAAACAAACAAATCAATGTATAGAGAGAGAAAAAACATACCAAAAAGTTGTCTCTTGAGATTCTCCTCCATAGTATCATTGTTGCAAACAAAGATATACCCACCAACAGTCTCATTTCTGGGCAGTGATTCTGATGGTGGCAGTGTCTTAAACCTCTTATCACTACCACTCTTACTCTCACCATTGTTATCCTTGTTAATGCTCTGATTCTCTTTCCTCACCTCCTTATTCTTCTTTCCCATTTTACCCCCAACAATAATTCCATGCTCATCTTCTCCTCCCTTGAAAGCAATATTCTTGCTCCCCTTCGAACCCACATTAAAATTGTTCAAATACTGCTGATTATTAGCAGAAGGCTTTGAGTATATCCCCTTGTTAAACCCACCATTAAGATTAATCCCCATATTCCCCTGACCCGACCCATATGTCGATCCAGCCTTCCACCCGTCGTTGAAATTCGGGTCAACGTTGTTGTTGTTATTCACAAGATTGCCATTTTGCTGTTGTAGGTGGGCGTTCAACTCGGAGTTTCCGATGTCACCACCGACCCGGATATCAAAATTCCGGCGATCGGACTTCTTAGTGGAGCCATACGAGTTGACGCTCCAAATTGAATCAGTAAGTGAGAGATTGGCTAAGTTAGAACCCTGAAGACGAAGCTGGTCACTGAATTGCCAGAACGATTGCTGGTTGCTCTCCATGTGTTCGACGAAATGGCTCAATGAAAAAACGAAAAGGGTAAAGTTTTTGAGTGTTGGGTTTTGTTGAGAGGAGGAATTAGCTTAATGGGTTAGGAGCAAAAGTATATATACAGAGATGGGGATTGAGGAAAGTTCAAGGAAAGTGGGGGAAGACTGGGAAGAGGAGAGAGAAAATAAGGGGGAGATGGCGTGTAGATTTGTCAAAGGATGAGGAATTGGGAAGGAGTAGAAATTAAAATATTGAAAGCGAAAAGGAACTTGATAACAGGGGAACGGAACCTTTTTTTATGAATTTTGGAGTTATTTAGGTGAGCGAATGAGAGAGTGATGGCTGGCGGTAAAAGACGCGTTTTGGAACGGGAAGCATGAGATGAGATGAGATGAGATGAGATGAGATGAGAGAGGGGAAAGAGAAGTAGGAGTGAAGAGTGAGAAAGAGTAACGTTATTATCTAACCAGAAGGTTACATTAAGGAGAGTGGTGGACCTGGTCAAGTGCTTCCAGTTAGGGTGCGTTTATTTCAACGCAAGTATTTGATTAAATTGAATGATGTTGATTAGGTATTAAATAAAGCGTAATATGTGGGGAAAAAAGTAAGTTGTTGATTTGAATTGAGTTGAGCTGAATTTATCTAAATTAAACTGGATTAAAATGGTAAGTAGTATGGTAAGTAAATGTTATCGGTTTGATTTTTCATCCCCCAATCTTCTTATAACTTCTGGTGCTATGTTGACAGAATCAATACTTATGTTGGTTGTGTTAAACAATAGAGTTTAATAGTCTGACGAAGTGTAACAGGTAAAATAAAACATTGGTTATTCGGTGAAGTAGTGTTTGGTGTAGAGGTTAGTGAGTCGAGTAGTGTTTTCAAAAGGTTATTTAGAGTAGCTTTTGGGATAATTAGTTGTTAGTAGTTGGGATGATTTTACATTATTTCACATATTTTCTGCTAACCTTATCAATTAATGTTACTAAATTTTTCTTTTAGAAACTACTAAATGCTAACTGATATTCAAAAACAATTAACAACTATTAAGATATCTAAGGGTGTGTTCATTTCACCTTACCCAATCCCATTTCGAGTCGTTCAGTTTAGTTCAAGCCGTTCAGTTCAGGTAGTTCAATTCAATCCCGTTCAGGTTGTTCAATTCAGTTATTATTATTATTATTATTATTATTATTATTATTATTATTATTATTAACTCAACCTGACACATTAGTATGATATATAGCGTACTTTCAAGAGTCTTTTATTATTATCATACAAATTCATAACGTTACATAAAAGCATCTAAATAATCATTGGTATAATTAATGTTAACATCATTTTCCATATGAACGGTCATATTAGCAAACTCATATATTTCCGTATGAGTACAGTACAAATGATCATGTTCTTCCCCAAATTCTTTAAGCTATGTCATCTCACACTTAATCCATTACTTATTTCCGATCATTAGCGTACTAGTCAAAATTCATTCTTATTTGTACTACTACTTCATGCATAATAATAATAATAATAATAATAATAATAATAATAATAATAATAATAATAATAATAATAATAATAATAATAATCACGACGACGATGAAAAACATTATTATTATTATTATTATTACACTTACATTTATTTCAGTTCAGGTTGTTCAGTTCAGTCAATTCAGTTCAGTTCAGTTCAAACCATTCAATTCAGTTACTTTTAGAAGAACTAAACATACCCTAAGTTGTTGAACAAGCTCTTCATTTAATATGTTTGTTGTTGAATTATAAAAGTTGAAACATGAAATTCATTAGCAACTTGCCTAAAAAAAAAATCAGAAAAACAAAACTATCTAGAAGGTGAGACTAAAAAATGAAAAATAGAAAAAAACTGCTGGTGTGGGTTTTTCTAGGAGGTGCTGTCATATACTCCATGTGTGTGTGTGTGACTGTATTCACATTTGGGGGTGTGGGAAGGAAGATACTTGTTTCATGTGATCTTTTTCTTAGTTGCTAAGGCGAGCAAAATAAAAGCGTCATTGAGAGTGTTAGACGTGTGACATGTGTCAGTTTTTCAGGTGGGGTAGGTGTTGTTTTTTAAGTCGGCTTACTAAATTTTATTTCAATTTCAAATCCTAATCTTGATTTTCATAGGATTGGGATAATGGGCTCTGATTCACAGCTTTGTCGGATTAGTTGGAGCTACAAATGGCCGTGAATCCCTTACTTGGATTCATATTCGGTTCATCTGAATCTTATCCATGTTTTGTCTAACATGTCCATACATTTTTTACAGCTTGTCTCTAATGAGACTAGTTTCAATGAGACTACCACTTGCCCAATTTCAATAACTGGATCTAGATCCAGCCCACAAACCCTTATTACCCATACGTCTCATCTATAAGACACGTCTCAAACAAATATTTGCCCATTTTTTAATGTTACTGTTAAGTACATATACACTTGTCAAACACATTGGCTCGGTCGACTTTGGATTCAATTATTTTGAGTCTAGGTTGTTAAGTTGGGTCATTTCGATCTTGGGTTAGAAGTATTTATACATGATCTTAAACTTTTGGTTTTTAGTCGAGGTTGAGGATGCATATTTTGTTTATGTTACCAACGTTAATTTCACTTTATTTAGCTATTTAAATAAAAAATAAAAAATGGCACATTCATATTGAATGAAACATTAAAGCTAAAAAAACATTAAAAATAAAAGGGTCAAACACAATAATATATAATTATCAAGTACAATACAGTTAATTTCATTTTAAGTGAGCAAATACACTGTTCAGCATATAACTTCATTTGCAATGAGCCTGCAACTTCAAATAAAATGAGTTAGACATTATTCGACAAGTAGGTCACAACATGTTATTATCCAACAAAATAACAATCAACCAACTAGGTAGAGTAAGTTTCTACAACAGAAGTCAGAACTTATAAGTTCACACAAACAAGTAAGCCAGGTCGGGTTTGGATTATCAACAAGTCAGTATAATTTGGATTTCGGGTTATAAAATTGTGCTGATAACTCTTTTTTTTAATGACCAAAAAGTGCATATTAAACTCATTGTCAACCAAATTACCAAATGAGTATGTAAAAGAATCACTCTTACTAAATGGGTATCTTTCTGATCAACTACTAAATGGGTATCTTTAAATACTTTGTTACCACATAAACATTTTAAATGACCAAAAAGTGCATATTAAACTCATATGATCTTCCACAAGAAGAATCTCCAAGCAAATTTATTTATTTATTGTCATTTAACCCATTTTATTGTTTTCATTTATTTTTTTTCTCCTTCATTTTTTTTCCTACTTCCACTCCTAGTTAGTTTTAGGGTTAGGGCTCGAAAAGGAGAAAATCTCAAATTGGTGTAATTGAGGGCATAACTAAAGGTGCTTGTAGATGTGCCTGAATCGAATTGGGTTAATCCAGCTCATGGCTCCAACAAATGTATCTTCGAGCTATAACAATGGCAATAGAGCAATGCGTAAACTTTGTTTTGTGGTTGTAGATTCTTGTTTTTTTTATTAAATTGTTGTTTTAATTGAAAAGTGTGTAGGGACGGAGGATTTCATACGTTTCGTTGCATAATGCATTGGAAATTTTGGAATGAAGCGGAGAAGATGTAGAATTAAGTGAATTTGGTGTTGAATCTAACTACACGATTTTTATGGTTGAGGCAAACAAAGACAGAATTGAAATATATTGGGCTTAAGAGGATGCTGTTTTTTTATTGCCCCCAATATGGTTAGAGTTACAGAAAGGTCGAGACTTTAATAGATTAATAATAATAATAATAAAGAACAGACAAGAAGCGAGGTAGTGCAAAATCCAAGGCTATGGTTTATTAGTTTCGTAGAAAATCTTTCTTAATTCTATGTGATTTTCTATTTATTAGTTTGAGATAATATTTAGGATATAATTTGGTTAAAATAATTATGAGAGTAGTATACTAGCTGAGTTGTATTTTGTAGTTCTACTTGAAGGAGCATTAGGAAAGTAGGGGATTGCTTGGAGAACAAACAATAACATTAGCCTATAATATACTCCCTCTGTTCAGTAATAAAAGTTACGCATTACGTTTTGATACGTTCATAAATGAAAGTAACACTTCCAATTTTAAAATAATATTTTCCTTGAAAGTACTAAATTACCCTTTTATCTCTATTCCAAAAGTCATTTTCACCTTATTCCACCAACTATCTAGTAAACCAAGGGCAACTTGGGAATTCTAAACCCCTTTCCTTCTCCTCTAAAATCTTGTGCCCATTAGTAACTGTTATCTTTATTAGTGAACGGAGGTAGTAGTTGGTTTATAGCCTTATTGGTATTTAGTACTCATAAGCATGTTGTGTATAATAGGAATATAAAATTGAGTGAGCCTCCACTGCCAACTTAAATTTTTGGTTGAATTGGTTCCTTCATATGGTAAGAGAGTTTCAGTGATCAAGAAATCTTGAATTGATTGTTATTTAAAACAGGCCCAAACTTTGTTATTTTGCAAAATTTGGTGCAAGCCCCCACTTTAATAGTTTATTTTGCCCAAAGGCCCAAGTTGGGAGTGGTCAAACAGATCAAGGCAGATAGATGAAGGCTAGGATCCACTGAGGTGCACTCAATACTCAATGGAACCATCCACATCATTATGAATGTAGCATCTTTGGGCCATGAGCTTCAGCTTAGTAATGTCTGTGGGCTTTAAGACTCTTCACCCTTAGACCTCCATCAGTTGGGCTTTCAAGCCGTTGTAAGTGTCATTTGGGCTTACTACTCTACAGTCTGCACTAGTACACTTTAGCTCGTTTCATAGATTTGAATTTTTTTTTTTTTTTTTTTTTTTTATGGGTTGGAAAAAAATGGGGATGGAATAATTATCATTCAATGGCATAAATTCAAGATTCAATCAACCATTAGTTCAAGTAACATGTTCAGTTGTGGAACCCTAAACTTTTCTCCTCTTAGGGCTAGGGTTTAGGTGGGATTTTCCTTCACCTCAAGCGTATTCTTGTGGGTGTTTCCCTATTGATTTAGTTTCTCTACCCGTGTGGTAGTCTTTCCTTGGCCTCTATTCTTATTTTTCCACCTTTACTAGGTTTTGTTTTGCAGCGTTTGTTAGGTTCCTGTACTTCTTTCTCTGGGTACGGTGTGTCTACAGGTCTTCACTTCTGCAAGTGACTGGTTCTATTTGCTGGGTGAGTTGTGTAGTGTTGGGTATGGACTCGATTGAAGCGGCGTGGGCTCGTCTTAGGCTTTCTGATGATGAGGAGGAGGAAACGTGGGACATGGATGAAGTTCCGAGTGATGAGATGGGTGCACAGATCTCCCTTTGCTTAGTAGGGAAGTTGCTCACACGAAACTCATTCAATGTGGAGACGATGAAAACAGTCCTAAAAGGAGCATGGAGACCTCAAAAGGGCATGCTAGTTCGTGAATTGGAGCGTAATCTTTTCATATTTCAATTTTTTTGCAGCCTTGATCGCAAGAAAGTCCTTGATACAGGTCCTTGGGCGTTCGATGGTCACCTACTTCTCTTGCGTGAAATAATGGGCTCTGAACAACCTGAGGAAATAACCTTTCCTACGGTTGATTTCTGGGTGGATGTGCACAACCTTCCTCTTGATAAAAGAAACAGGAATGGTGCGGTGTGGATTGCGAACAAGTTGGGCTCTTTTGTGGATTATGATGAATCGGATCTGTCGGGTTGGACGAAAACGATTAGGGTAAGGGTTAGATTAGATACTTCTAAACCCTTGTCTAGGGGGAAGAAGGTTACCATTGGTGGCATCCAAAAGTGGATATATTTTCGCTATGATAGATTACCAAATTTTTGTTATTTGTGCGGCAAACTCGACCATCAAGCACGTGAGTGCTCCAAGTATGATGAAGAGATTCCAGAAGCAGAATATCCTTATGGGGCGTGGCTTCGAGCTTCTCCTAAAAAGGCGAGGAACCGGGGATCCCAAGCGGACAGGGAAGTGGAAAACAAGATGATCCTTGAGTTAAGGGAATCAAGTAAAATCAAAAAGAGACTCACTTTTGAGCGAGAGCAGCAGAGAAAGAATGATATGGTTGTTCATGATAATAATAATGACAAGGGAAAGGGGTGTACTGAAGTGGGGGATAACATTATGGGCAGTGAGCATGGTGGGGAGCTAGATGGGAATACAAGTAAGGATGATATGGGGGTTCAAGGGGGTGTGAACAACAAATCGAAGAAGCCACGGGTGGGACGAGGTGATTCCGAGGGACAACACATTAACATGGATATGTCTATGATATCCGAGGCGGAGGTCGAGGTGAGTCGACCCCGCCGGGCCCAATGAGTCTCCTCTGTATAAACTGCCGAGGGCTTGGCGATCCTCGTGCAGTTAGCGAACTACGGAGTTTACTTCGTAGAACTAAGCCAACCATTGTGTTCTTATCGGAAACTAAGTTGAGTGCTACGGAGATGAGTACCGTTGTGACTAAGTTAGGTGATTTTAAAGGCGAGTTTGTGGATAGTGCAGGGCGTGCAGGTGGTGTGGCTCTTCTCTGGCGAGATGAAGTGTTGGTGCAACTTCGCTCTAAAACGCTGCACTACATAGATGTTAATGTTAAAATGGAGGATGTGAACTATGAATGGCGCTTCACAGGCATCTATGGATGGCCAGAGTCTACCAACAAACAGCTGACATGTGATCTCCTGCTTGATTTATATGAAGACAGTGATGTTCCTTGGATTTGTGGAGGTGACTTGAATGAGATTATGTACAATTATGAGAAGAAGGGGGGGCAGCTTAAAGACCAGAGAGTTTTGGAGGCTTTTAGGGATGCTTTTGACACTTTAAATATGCGAGACTTGGGGTTCAAGGGTTATGAATATACATGGTGGAATGGGAGGGATGGAGAACATAGTGTAGAAGAGAGGTTGGATAGATTTTTGGCGAATTTAGAGTGGTCAGCTTGTTTTCCTCTTGCTGAAGTTACTCACCTTGATGAGGGGTTTTCTGACCACCTCCCCATTTTGTTGGAGCTGAACCACAGAGGGAGTGTCACAAAGAAGAAAAAGAAGAAATTATTTAAATTTGAGAATATGTGGGCCTTGGAGGAGGATTGTGAAGAAGTCATAAGGAGTGCTTGGGTGAGTAATAATGCTGCTGCTTCAAACAATGATTGGTGCATTATGTTAGATAGGTGTAAGAAGCATTTAGCAAAGTGGAATTTTGAGGTGTTTGGCCATATACAGACCAAGATAAAATCAGCCCAAGATGAACTTAAAGCTGTATCAGATGTCAAACGAAGAAAAGAACTCATTACTGAGATTCGTGATTTGCGACGAAAGGAAGAGGTCATGTGGTGGCAACGGTCTCGGATCGATTTTTTGAAATTTGGGGACTCTAATACAGCATGGTTTCATGAGAAGGCAAATGTCAGGAAAAAGCTCAATTATATTTCTAAGTTACAGGATAAAGAGGGTCGTTTGGTTGAGGAGGAATCTGAATTTTGTAAGGTGGTCTTGGATTATTTTGATGAGATTTTCAAATCGGGCAATGTCCAAAACATTGACCAAGTCATCCAGCAAGTTGAAACCCGGGTTACTGCAGATATGAATGATCACCTATGCAGACCTTATTCGGAGGAAGAGATATTGGAGGCTCTCAAACAAATGCACCCTAGTAAAGCTCCAGGTCCCGACGGTATGAATGCATTTTTCTTTCAAAAATTTTGGCATATTGTTGGCAATACTGTTACTGATTTAGTTTTAAAGATCTTAAATGGCCATGCTTTCCCTCCCGAAGTTAATCATACCCATGTTGTGCTTATTCCCAAAAAAGACAAACCCACACTTGTCTCAGATTTTAGGCCTATAAGTTTGTGTAATGTGATTTTCAAAATTGCCACTAAGACCATCGCTAATAGGCTAAAATCGATTCTTCCTTCTATTATTTCGGATAATCAGAGTGCATTTACCCCTGGTAGATTGATAAGTGATAATATCATGGTTGCTTTTGAAGTTTTTCATTCTATGCACTGTCAATCTAGTTCAAATGGGAGTATGGCGTTGAAACTTGATATGAGTAAGGCCTATGACCGTGTTGAATGGGTTTTTCTAGAAAGGATCATGCTGAAGATGGGTTTTAGTCCTACCTGGGTCAATATTGTTATGAATTGTGTCCGGTCTGTATCTTACTCTTTTATTATTAATGGGGAGCCTCAAGGTTTTCTTAGACCCTCGCGAGGCTTACGCCAAGGTGACCCAATCTCTCCTTATTTGTTTCTCTTGTGTGCTGAAGGGCTCTCTAGCTTGATTTCTTTTGCAGTGAACTCAGGTGAAATACAAGGTCACAGAATATGTACCGGAGCACCAATTATCTCCCACCTACTCTTTGCGGATGACTCTCTGATTTTTGCAAGAGCAGATGAGAGTCAAGCTGAGAAAATTAATGTGATTCTACAGTTATATGAAGAAGCATCTGGTCAAAAAATAAATAAAGAGAAGACTAATATTTCTTTTGGCAAAGGTGTCAAACGGAATGTTCGAGATAAGGTGACCCAGCTTCTTGGAGTGAATGAAGTTGAAGCCCATGATCGTTATCTAGGCTTACCAACTCACGTGGGTAGGTCTAGAAAGAAGCCTTTTCTTCCTATTAAAGATCGAGTTCGCAAGAAACTTGAAGGGTGGATGGAAAAATATTTATCATGGTCGGGTAAGGAAGTGCTAGTAAAGGCAGTGGCCCAGGCTATACCTACCTATGCCATGAGTGTTTTTAAATTCCCCGGCGATTTTTGCGACGAACTCCAGGGTCTAGTTAGGAAGTTTTGGTGGGGCCATAAAGATGGAAAACGGAAGATTAATTGGATTAGTTGGAACAAGTTGTGTAACTCTAAAGAAGACGGTGGTTTGGGATTTAGAGATTTGGGTGCTTTTAATGACGCCTTATTGGCAAAGCAACTTTGGCGAATTTTGTGTGACCCGACTTCTTTGTGTGCAAGAATTTTGAGAGCTCGTTATTTCCCTCATGGGGATTTGATGAATGCTGATCTTGGGCCGCGACCGAGCTATGTATGGAGAAGCCTTTGGGGTGTGCGTTGGGTTTTAGAGTTGGGTTTGAGATGGGTTGTGGGAAATGGTGATTCTTTGAAGGTGTGGAATGTGCCTTGGATTTCTAGAGCTTATCCTTTCAAGCTGATTACTCCCATGCCTATGGGTAGAGAAAATATGAAAGTTAGTGAGCTGATTGATAAAGAAGAAGGAAGCTGGAGAGAACAACTCATTCATGATCTTTTCTTACCTATTGATGCTGAAATTATCATTAACACTCCTTTATGCTCACAATGGCCAAGTGACAGATTAGTTTGGCACCATAATCCAAATGGTTGCTTTACTGTTAAGTCTGCATATCATGTAATAATGAACAAGCGACAAAGAGACCAAGCAGGTTCAAGTAGTACTAGCGGTACTGAGTTTTGGAAGGCTCTTTGGCATCTAGATGTTCCACCACGCATTCGAATGTTCGGATGGAAGGCAGCCTCAAACGCTCTTCCTACACATGGGAATATCGCAAGAAGAACTCGAGTTGGCGACATGAAGTGTGCAGTTTGTGGGGCTTGGGAAGACACACCTGTTCATGCACTTATGTTGTGTCCAATGGCACAAGGAGTATGGGAAAACAGTACATGGGAAAGAAAGTACTGGGATTTGGCCGTTCCATCTGTACGAGATTGGCTGGAGAAGGTATGGAGGGATAACGAGATGGAGGACTTTGGAGCGTTTTTGGCCACCGTTTGGTCTATTTGGAACAATCGTTGCAGAGCACTTTATGGGACTCAAGGTGAACATGATCATGAGTTGCTTGCAGGTGAGAGTGCTAGAATTTTTGTTAACAAATACAGGGCGGCTCGGGTACGTAGCGAACTGAACGCAGAACATCATGTAGCAGGATGGCAGCCACCTATAGCTGGTGTTTGGAAGTTAAATGTCGATGCGGGCAAACTCGGAGATTGGGGCTGCGGTTGGGGATTGGTGATAAGAGATTGTGAGGATGATATTGTAGCTATGGGCGTGCATCAATACACAGGGCCTTTTGATCCGGAAATGGAAGAAGCAAAATCATTATTATTTGGCCTTAAAACTGCGTGGGAGACCGGATATCGCCATTTGATTGTTGAAAGTGACTGTGCCAACTTGATTTCCAAGCTTAAGAAGAAGACACTGCTTCGCTCTACACTCGGGTTTATAGTTGAAGATATTTTACTGTGGTCGAAGAAATTTAATTTTTTATCATGGTCTTTTGTACGTAGGGAGGGCAACAAGGTTGCTCATAGTGTAGCTAGGCTCCAACCTTACGATATTGAGGATAGATTTTGGTTGGAGGATATGCCAAACGATATCGTTGAATTGGCTAGTTCCGACTATTGTACTTACCTAGCTAAGAATTAATAAAAAGCCCCTACGTTTNTTTCTATCAAAAAATAAATAAATTCAAGATTCAATCATATATAATGATTCACAAATGACGACTTTTTTTGAAAATCTTGACAATTGACAAGGATTCATTGAAATAAATATCTGTGCAGTACTCCTGCGTATTTTCAATGCAGCAAACTCATATACTCCCTCCGTCCCACCATTACGTGGACATTGTACTATTCACTCTAAAGCTAAAGAAATGGTAAAATTTGATATGTAGAGAAAAA